>JANAVB010007226.1:0-47810 GCA_029216955.1 Iris pallida
TGTATGTATTGGGGAACAAGCCGTTCTATGGCCAAATTCGGGGGTATGCGGAGCGTGTCTGGAGACCCAAAGGTAGTATGGAATTCTTCTCGGGAGAACGGGTTCTATTATGTCAAATTTGGATTAGCGGAGGACGTGTCCAGGATCCTTCAGGGGGCCTTGGTCATTTGATGGGAGACTCATTATTCTGAAGGAGTGGACGCCGGAGTTGAGGTGTGAGAAGGAGGTGCTGAATGCTATCCCCATCTGGGTCAGATTTCCTGAGTTCCCAGTAAAGTATTGGAGTATTCCGCTTCTCATGCGACTTGCCAGTCTTGTGGGGAAGCCGATCAAAGCCGACGAGGCCACTACTTTCGTACTAGACTGATGTATGCCAGAGTCTTCGTGGAGATCAAGGCGGGCTCAGAGCTACCAAGTATGCTTGAGTATCAGGTACCGTCTGGGGAGGTTCTGACACAGGCGGTGGAGTATGACTGGGTACCCCCCATGTGCTCTCACTGTGAGTGTTTTGGGCACACTACCAGTGCGTGCAAATACAAGGGGAAGGAGCCTACCAGGCCACAGGCGACTCGGATGGAGGCACCGGGGAAGGAGACGACCCCCAGTCACTTACCGGGGGAGACGGAGCCCGTCAGACATATGGAGGAGGACACCGGGATGGAGGTTGATAGGAGGCTGGAGTCAGGATCACCGCAGAGACAGGAGAGCACGCAGGGTGCACTGGTTCCGTTCAGGCCACAGAGGAACATCGTGACCAGGGGTATGAGCGCGGCTGGTGGTAGTCAGATGGTGACGGAGGCCTCCCCGGCGATCATGGTGTACAGCAGCAGGAAAAGGCACGCCCCGGCCACTCGGGAGGATATCCCTCAGGCGAGGGATATGGATGACCAGACTGAAGACAACCCTGACTGGACTCTTACTCTCAGCAGGATACAGGCCCACCTTGCTCCTTCTCTATGGTAGATGCTGTCATTGATCAGGCGGATGAGACACTTCCCTCGAGTGTCGATCCAGACGAGTTCCAGGGGGACCCCTCATCTCTCAATTAGATGTCGGTCCTAGCATGGAACATTAGGGGGGGTGTTCCATTGGACGATGGAGGGAGATTGGAGGGGTTCTGAGAGAGGGCGTGTGACATTGCTATCCTGCTGGAGACGAAGATTAGAGGGGCCGCTATGCTCTCGCGTAGGACTCCGACTAGCTGGGATCACATTCACAACTTAGATCTTTGCGGTATGGCAAGGATCTGGGTTAGTGGAACAAAGGTAGCTGGAGGGGGTGCAGATCCATAAATCAGAACAACTCATCGGCGTTACTTTCGAGAACAAAGGTGGGTTCCGTTCATCCTGGGTGCTGTTTATGGGCACAATGACCGAAGACTCCGGGAGGCTTTATGGGAGGACATTGTGCATCTGGGTCTTATGGCGGACAACATGCATCTCCCTCTGCTCATTATGGGGGACTTCAATGCTATGCTGCTTCGTCACGAGAAGGTGGGAGGTCGACCAGTTCCGGACCCGATCTTATATGACTTCCAAGGTGTTTGCTTATGTCAGGGATGCGAGGGCTGGAGCGGGCTGGACACATTTGGACCTGGCACAACAAGGCTACTCAAAATCGGATTGCTTGTCAGTTGGACCGAGCCTTGGGCAATAGTGAGTGGTTCAGATGCTTTCCGAACTCGGTGGCGGAAGGGCTGGCGGCGGGTACTAGTGACCATGTCCCATCCGGGTAGGCCTCTGTGCGAGACCTACCTTGAGGGCGAGGCCGTTCCGGTACAACAACAGCTGGTACCTGTCGGCTGGATATGAGGAGGTGGTTATGGGAGAGATGCAGCACTTCCGGGATGGCACGGCTCAGTTCCGCATGGTTCACAAACTCAAGCAGCTCAAGCGGGCCATCAGAGGGTGGGTGAAGTCGAGACCGCGGACCTCTCTGGCGGATAAGGAAGCCGAACTTCGGGACACTCAGGTGGCCCTCCAAGCTGACATTCTGAACGGGGAGCTGGCGGCTAAGGAGAAGACCCTGATTGAGGAGGTCAGCACCATGAGACTGCAGGAGGAGATTAGTGCGGCACAGAGGGCCAAATGTACCTGGCTCAAAGATGGAGATCGCTGCACCAAATTCTTCTACGATGTGATCCGCACCCGCCAGCACCGGAACAGCATCCCCAGACTTCTGAATGCTGAGGGACGTCTAGTAGGGGACCCGGTGGAGATACAGGAGGAGGCCGTCCGATTTTACACTGACTTATATCAGCAGACGGACTACACTAGCACGTTCCCAGCCCTTGTCACGAAGAGACTGGTGTCCCGTCACGGGAACAGTCTGCTTCTGGCACCTGTGAGGATGGAGGAGGTGGAAGACATTGTGATGAAGGCCAATCCCAACAAAGCCCCCGGGCCGGATGGTTTCTCTTCTGGGTTCTTTAAGCGACACTGGGGTGTGCTTAAGGCCCCGGTTCTTGAGGCGGTTCAGGAGTTCTTTGTGGAGGGCAGGCTTCTGAAGGAGATGAACCACACATTCTTGACGCTGGTGCCTAAGAAGGAGGGAGCGACCTCACTTGCAGATTTTCGGCCCATTGCTTGCTGTAATTTTCTTTACAAGATTATCACTCATCTTATGTGCAGGCGTATGGAGGGGATTATGCAGGGTTGGTATCCCAGAATCAAGCAGCGTTCATCAAGGGCCGGTCGATAGCGGAGCACAGCCTGCTAGCTCATGAGATGGTGAGGGAGTTCAGCAAACCTGGAGGGATGAAGGCTTGTGTGAAGCTAGATCTCCGGAAAGCTTATGATACGGTCAACAGGGACTTCTGTGTCACTTGATGCTTGCCATGGGATTCGACGAGAGGTGGGTTGCGAGGGTGAGGGAGTGCATCTGCTCCCCTACTTTCTCTGTCCTCATCCAGGGCACGCGCATGGCTACTTCAGTAGCAACAGGGGGTTGAGGCAGGGTGACCCCTCTCCCCGTATCTATTTACCTTGGTGATGGAGTACTTTACCTGCATGATGGATACGGCAGTGCATAGCAAGAGGATTGTTCCCCTTTTCGGTTGGTGAGACCAGTTGTATCCCACTTGATCTATGCTGACGACTTATTGGTGCTTCTCCAGCCTTCCATGGGGAATGAGAGCGCTCTCTGACATTATGGAGGAGTTCGGGCGGCTATCTGGGCTCCAGTTAAACAGGAGAAGAGCAGAGTCTACTTTAGCTCACGATGCACAGCAGGAGGAGAGAGCCTACGCCTTAGGAGTGGACAGAGGCGAGCTCCCAGTGAAATATCTGGGGGTCCCGCTGACGGTCAACTATGCCAGAGAGCAGGATTGTCACAGCTTGGTGGACTTTGCTCAGAGGAGGGTGGAAGGCTGGCAAGCTGCGGGTCTATCTTTCGGAGGCCGGATAGAGTTGGTGCGTTCGGTTATTGCAGGCATCACGATGTTCTGGTTCCAGTCTATCCAGATCCCCTCGGCTACTATTCGTAAAGTGGAGGCCATTTGTGCTGACTTCATCTGGAGGGGAGGGATGCATGCGATATCCTGGGACCAGTTATGTCGGCCACGGAGGAAGGAGGAGTGGGGTTGAGGCCTCTCCATACAGTCAGGAAGGCAGCTTGTGTGAAGATGGCCTGGAGATTCATCAAGGGGGGATACTCTGGGCAGATTGGATGGCGAACAGATACCTGAGGACCAACTTCTGGGCTTGCAGGATAGACACAATTTTCGGTCACGTTCAAGGCCATCCTTAGGTGTAGACCGGTGCTTCAGACCGCTATCTGCAGGCACATGAAGGATGGGACGACTACAGACCTCTGGCTGGACCCTTGGTTGGGTTCCAGATCCTTGCTCGAGCTTCTGGGGGGCAGCTGGACAGAGAAGCGGACAGGGGCTCACCTGCAGTCGGATCATCAGAGATGGAGTATGGAGGCCAGAGGGATATACTTATACAGCTCAGCTAGCCGAGGAGATTCGCCTTATTACTATTGACGCTAGCCAGGCTGAGGATACTTGGAGCTGGGCAGGCCCAGGTACGGGGGCGGGTCAGGTCCTTTCTGCTTTCGTAGCTGCTACGATTTGGTTCGGACCCACCACGACCAGGCTGAGGAGGTGGACTTCATCTGGGGCAAGGGCGTAGCTCGGAAAATGCAACTTTGTGCATATCGTCTTCTCCGGGGTAGACTGATGACGAGAGACAGACTCCTCCGGTTTGGGATGCAGATCCCGGATGCCAAATGTGTGCTGTAATGCGGAAGATGAATCTATGGGCATCTCTTCTTTGGTTGCCCGTGACTTGGCACATTTGGACTGAGCAGTGTGCACAGCTGAGAGGAGGAGTTGGGATGGACCGAGACATCGGAGCATTCTCAGCTGGATCCGAGATCACAGTGGCCGGGATCGGGGTGGGCTAGAAGAGCCAGAGTTCGTCTTGCTGCGTCTGTTTGGCACATCTGGAAGGAGCGGAACAGACGTATCTTTGAGGGCTTGACTACCCCCCTATTGGAATTCTCCACAATATAGAATTCGATGTATCTGTTATGGCCCATAATATTATTTTGGGGCATGAAGTGTTGTGATGTTGTATTTTAATACCTTTTCCGCTATATGCGAGGAATAAATTCACCCTTACCAAAATATATATATATATATATATATATATATATATATATATATATATATATATATATATATATATATGTGTGTGTGTGTGTGTCCTTGGTATGCACCTTTTATGAAACTTCTTCTCCTTCTCTTCTTTCTCCTTCTTCTCCTTCTTTGTTGGTTGCTTTTAGGTTATTAAAAGAACTGAATTTCGAGTGAAATTTTGATCTTTTTTATCTGTTTTTTTTAAATCGAGGCCTAGTCGGCTACCTAGGTCAGATTATTGCTTGAGCCAATTTTTTTGCCGACTAGCCCCTAGTCGAATCGGCGAAGGCCAACTACCGACTAGTCGGGGACTAATCGGATTTTTACAACAGAGATTTCGGAGAAGGGAAAATTACTGGTAACAAACGTATCTTTAGACAGTAGAACCAGTACATCTCGAACCTCTTCCATCAAACTTGTACTATAACTATAACTAATTATACATAAATAGAGCATTAATTTGATAGAAAGTAAACAGCCGCCTAAAATAACTTTAAGATAAATAAGCCAAGGAGTTCCAGAAATAGAACATGATATGCACTCAAATATGTACAAAAATGAATTTCAATATTCATCACACTAAGGCACAAGTACTGTAACTTATGGATCTCCAAAAGAGGAAGACAATACTAAGTAAGAACATCTAAAAATCTAACCTTCCATCCATCTTTCATTCGCATAGAATGCTCTAACATGATGATCAAGAAATTATGTATCAGGTCTTCTATCTCAACAATGCTCGTACCATCTGAGCTTTTGTTTGCTCCAATCTGATAGAACATTTAGATGAAGTATAAGTCACATCACAAAGAACAACCTATGTGTATTTTGCAGAACATGCATTGGTATTTGACTTTAAAGAACATAACACTTCTTACCTCATAATTTGATATAAGAACCTCCAATATCCACTCTGGCCATTCCTCCATAAGGGTAAGACTACTTCTGTTTTCCTGATGACTGCAAGCCAAAAAAAGAAGGTCCTGAAATCATATAAAAGAATATTTCAGAAATCAAATAAACAAGCCTATTGCAGTTGCAGACAAAAATTACATTATAAGTTGGTATACCAAATCAACTAACTATTAAAGAACAGTACATCAAATATCTCGAAGCCAATGGGATTACATTGTTACAAAGCTTAGAAAAAAAATCATGCAAAGACAAATACCAAATGACTGGTCATACGGCAAACCGCATTATTATTTCGCTAACACATAAGGTGAAGCTGAGCTGATACAATTTGCTTCTCAGCTTAAACAAATTAACTAGCTCGAACACATTTCTGTCAGGAAAAATTCAGGTTACAAACTGTTCATGCTCAGTAGTGACTTTACAGTGCAATATTATGTTGGAACGTGTATATAAAGGTGACAAAAGTCGAGTACGAAATATCAATAACGCACAGTTTAGCTTATTGGCTGAATTCGAAGTAATGATCAAGTTCATTACCCTCGTTATACAAATTAAAATAGGTCCAAAATTGACATGAGCAAAATAACACTGATTGTTACATGGTAACATCATTCTTTGATTTTAATCAAAAATGGTGACAATTAAGGGGTGTAATATATTTCGCCATTACCAAAGGTTGGGCAGCCAAGTGGTTGAGGCCTTTGGCAGGGAAATAATGGGAGGCCCTGGGTTAGATACCCGAGCGAAGGGACAATAAAACTGGCCTTTATTCTCGAAAAAGATATCTTTGATCATTATAAAAAGGCTGAAGATCCACCTCTATAAACAAAAATAGCAACCCCTAGTAGAAATCCTACCCCAATATCCACCATCTTCTTGCAATGCAGACATTAGGTGAGAGTTGTGAAGGGTTTGCCGTTTATGTGCCATTGGACTTGCACGAGAGTATCTGAAAGTCTTTCTTGTGGTAATTTTATAGATAAAATAGAATTCAAACTTCTAAATTGGGTATTAACATACAACAACAAAGCCTTTGTCCCAAATTTTTGGGTTAGGCTGTTTGAACCCACTATTCCTCACGGCTCTGTTAAGGGTCATGTGTAGTGCCCCGCTCCTGGCGGTGCGTTGTGTGACAGGAAGCTAGACCGAGCCAGCAAGTGTAAATCATCTTGGGAAAACCTTGCCGCTATTGATTGATCAGGACTAGTAAGTAAGACTTTTCCAACTCATAAATTGGCTCTGATGGCTTTCAGTCCCAAAATGCAGTGAATCTTGTTTGGAGAAGGAACTCTATATACAAGTTTCTTCCCATCATTTTCAGTGTTGCTTTGTTGGACGTTTTGCAGCTTGGTTTTGATGAATGTATTTTCGTGCTTGTTTTCGATGAATGTGTTTTCATGCTTGTTTTTTATGATTGGCTTCATTGTTCGTTTTCATCGAACTTTCGCATTCATTCCGAATCTTAAGAGAAGATGAAGTATGCTAATGAGTTGTTGCAATTTCAGGTGGACGCATAGGCAAGGCGTAGTCGTTGCATAAGCTCCTCTTTCTCTTGGATCTCTTCTTTGGTGAGTGGCTTTGACTTGGCGATCATTTATCTTCATGCCTTAACAAAAGATCTCTTGTCTATTTCATTTGTTGCGTCCGTCCGATCAATGATACCGTAACAACTAAAAAGATATGTTAAAAAGAGATGAATTACACGTTAGAATCATAGAATTGTTCCTATACTTGTTCAAAAAGAATAATTGAATATTCATTTACTATATGTTGCAAAAAGAGAAGTGTATATAAAACCTCATATTGTTTGTAAGTAATCAATATGGAAGAAAGAAAGAAAGAACAGAGCTATGGCTCTATGGTTAGAAAGAATGATAGACATAAATGTTTACTTGCTTAATTGTTGCAATTGAAATATTTTATCGGATAAAGTGCATATCATGCTTCGGTCTCGGACAACTTGTGCACAAGGTATAGTTTCTCGACTGATTTATGGGATAGTAAGAATCGATCGACCTAGGAGAGAATGGAACAACCCGAGAATTGTACGTCCTCACGATCAGGGGGTGTATGTCTATCAGTGAGATAGGTTTGTATGTCCCAGTTGCTAATCATGAGAAGTCGCTCATGGACCATCATGTAGTTAGGTCACATGCATATGATAAGATTATTGCAAGCCTGACAGTTGGTGCAGAGACGAATAGAAAATATTATATATATATATATATATATATATATATATATATATATATATATATATATGTATGCAAATTGTTCTAATCCTTGTCTGTTGCAAGGATAAACAGTCAGCCATGGATAAGAACCATTGCATAAAGTGACATTCATTTGTTTATGTTTCTTATCATGAATGGTTAATAAGAAGGATAAGTATAAATATCACTTAATAATAGGTGCTAGCTTCACATGATTAATGTGTTGATTTTGGTGAGTTGAGTTAATTCGTTGCTCATCAGTACACGACAATGTATTGGCCCACATCTCCACATGTATCGAGTAATATGAGGGTAACTAAGAGGCGTTAACAGCTCGTCCAATCTAGTGGAACCTCGTTCGACGTTTCGACGCTTCCGGTTCAAGTTTAGAAGTTTTCTTTTGAAGGTGTTTTATCGTTTATTTAGTAAAGGGATATAATGTATGGACATTGTAGCTAGTTTCAAAAGATGTAAGCCAAGTTTGGCATTTTGAGTTGGCCAGTAAAGCTCTTTTATAATCCCGTTGCAAGTTATCAATAAATAAAGTTATTTTGTTCTTGTCTCACTGTTATATATTCAGTCTATTTTGTTAATATGCAAGTCCATGTCTTGTACAATGCAACTTAGACTTGTATGACATCACATCTAGTGGCGACTTTACAATCCTTCGAGATCGGGACATGACATTGTGTCCTTGGTAACCGCTAACAAAAACTATATCATTCTTTAAACAAATTGGGTATTCACATGAATCCATAACATTGAAGAATATAGAAATAAGTCTTAAATTCGAGAACTAGGGCACGGACCAATTACTTGGGAAATCATACAACGCACTTCAAGTTTGTTGGTCTTAAATACATGAGAAAACTCATAGTAGTTGCCCCCTTTCATCGGTAAGATATTTGGTCATTTTCTAAACATCAGAGATGTTAACCTTGTCTATCTTACCAGCCAGTAGTATGAAAATTAGTGATATTAGCCCAAAGTTAATAAAACAAAAACAAACTCTAATCTCAGATGAGATGATGCTGTTCTTCAGTATCCAAATTTACTGATCTGGCAAAGCTACTACTGATGCTCAATCACTGACCCATCATGCACGTCCCTAGAACAAATAACTCAACAAAGACTAAACTTTTAGGCTTAAATTGTGCCTTGCAGAAAACTAGTTTCCAGTAGCAAAATTTATGGTTGTCCCACTTTCTCATGAGCTTTTTCCCTCACTTTCCCATTATTAAAACCAATTCTTAGCATTAATGAACAGATTATTAGTCGCCAGTAAACAAACTGTCAGTCAGTCTTACTCCCAAATAGATATTGGAGCTAGAAGTTGTTTTCACATTCAGATGAGCAAAATGGAATTTGGGCCTTCATGACTTAGTTGGCTTCCGTAACCAATCCAACGAGTAAGAAGCAGATGAAACCTTATAATTCTCCTAAGGGTCTCAGAGGCAATTGTTGGGGTAGCGGTTATGAGGTGCTTTTATAAGTACCGATTATAAGCGGTTACGAAGGGTCCGGTTCTTGTGGTTTAAAGTAGCGGCTTTTAAACCAGCTCAACCCATGCTTGGTAATTCATTAGCGAGCAGTTATGAAAGTTTTTTAAAAGAATAAATTACCTATATGCTCATATATAAACAAAAGCCCTCCCAAAGCAAAATATATCATTGCATATTGTCAGGTCATAGCTCACTCTCAATTTGATGTTATGTGCATGACCAACCTAAATTGTTCTTATATTTGTTATTAAATTCATATCTTATACTATTTTAGGTAATAATTATAATTATATTTTTTGATCAAGGTATAAATGGAAGAAAATAATAGAAACCCTCAAAACCCACAGATTTGGAACGTTTATAAAGACAATAAAAGCCCCAAATTACACTACATTGGTTTTAGGGAGTTTTGAGCCAACCAAAACCCGTGCCTAAAAAAATTACCAAACGAGGGTTTTGTAAACACTTTGTAAATGGCCGGCTAAAAAAAATCAAGGTGAAAACACCGTAGGCAAGCAGACCCTAAGGGGATACATCTTGATATTGTGAATATTATATAAATCATGAAAGTGACAAGTTCATGTCTTTGAAGAAGTGGCATAGACAAGTCTGTCACAGATACAATTGTTCTGGGAATGAGTGGACAAAGCAAATTATATATGGGAGAAGTATACGGCATATCGCAGTAACCTTAACATCAATAAAAATATATGATATGTTGACAGGGTAACTCCCCGAAAATGGATAAAGGAGGACACAGCTATATAAGTGTATCCTTTCAACTATACAAATGGATATATTATGTGATTAAGTCTTCCTTTGGAATATTTAGACCTCGAGGAACTTAACAAGTACAAAAATGGGCAAGTGGTACTCAATACGCTTCATCATATGAAGTTAAGAACCTTCTATGGTTCATACTTCACAGACAGACAAAAGTGTCAGATGGACACATCATGTCAGACATTGATGGGACAGCAAACTTTAGTAGAAGTTTCTGCAATCATTGACAAATGAAGCCTTAATTCCAAATCTTTGAGGTTGGCTACCTGAACCTTCCTTCCATTAAGCTCTCATAAAGGCCACGTCCGTTTAATTCAATAGAACAGAATCCTTTTTTTCACTGATTCATGCTAACTTCGGTGTAGTCTTTGTCATAAGCCTCCCCACAATAATCCTATATCCTCCTAAATGAGTACCTACAATTCTTCATTTTGATGTCCAAATCATCTCAAATAATACTTCCACATCACCATATTCTCTTTATCAGGAGACCAGACAAAATGAAGTGCTCAGAAAAAACAACTTTCTGAACTCAGAATCAGAGTTCCTAAGTATTACCTGTATAGCTCGAACTTGAAATGCTCTTGATGCATATGGAAGTGAACGGAGAAGAACTAACAACAATTGCGCATGTTCAAACCGGTGACCGGAGTCATAAAGGTTGATGCCATCATCAGTTGAAGATACATTGATCTGATAAAAAAGTAGTGCACAATTTAGATTTATCACAAAGTAGAACTTAATAAACTCATCTATCTAAACAAAAGATACACAAGTTTATAATTACCAAAGTTGGAAGACGTGTCCAATAATATTCGAATTACATGAATGAATATTCAAATCTCAAATAAGAATGTGTGTTGTCTTTCCTCAAATCTAACAATATACCTTCCAATTAATAATTCCATAAGTGAAGACGTTATGAAATGTATATTTTATTATTTTGTTTTGAGGAGCCACTGCAGTGAACTTCTTGCGTCTCTTTAGGGTCAAGCAGAGACCATGATTCAGTTCCCAGTGCCACAAAATAACCTAAATGTCCCAATAGTTTCTTTTATTTTCTTTTTGAGATAAGGCCAGTCATGACTGTCCCTGTCTTGGGCTACTAGCACCAGGATCTCCTACCATTTTAATTATTTCGCCCACGCCATCTCATCCCCTCCCTTACTAGTGTTACCACTAGACCACCCCCTTGGTGGAAATGTCCCAACAGTTTACCCAAATAAAAGTCAAAAAAGGTGATTGCTAATAGCTGTTAAAACATCCAATAATTCAAAGGCTACGAGATAAGTATGATTCTTCTTGTCTTTGCGAATAGCAATGAAACATATTGTTGGATAAATTGGTAATGATGGATAATATCAATGTCATTTTAAACAATACACCACAATAAATGATTTGAATTGAATAATATTAAAAAAGATGAATGTTGGAAATTTATAGATATGCAACTTCGGCAAAAAGTAATGTTTAATAAGGAATCTGATTGACACTTAGCATTTTGATCATCGATACAGCAAGTAATCTGTCGAGACTATGTTTCTTACGCATTTTCTATTTATTTTAATTTTTCTTTGTTGAATTGACTAGGAAAGAGATCCCCCAATGATGGTATCGACTAGTATCAGTAAGGGTCAGAACCGAAAGGACATGCCAAAACCGACACGATATGACCGACCGGCCAATACATATCGGTACCGACCGATAATGCAAACCTTGGAAAAATCAAGTCATGATATTATATGAGTGTTAAGTACGCCATTGTTGTGCATGGTAGTTAAGTATAGTTGGTCGGGGGCGCCATAGATTGTTTGGCGCTTTCGAGGACACCTCGCCATTAATTAACAGAGCTGTTTTACTTTTTCAATTTGGAACATTGATGCATTGCTTTCATACGTAATACAGCTTTTCTAATTTGGAACATCGATACATTACTTTTAAATTTTGGAACAATAGCTGTTTCTTATTTTTGGTATTTTATTTCTTACATATAAAGTAATTGAATAAATTGAGTGGAAAAAATATTAATCGAGTCTATTCTTTACCACTAGGAAGGCAGAAATGGAAGCAAGTAAATAGATTCTCCAGAACTAAGTAGAAATAAGGTATCATGCAACAATTGCAAAGGTAAACCTGGTGAGAGAGCTTGACCACACTACATAGGCTTACGGTATTAATTTGACATTAGTATTAATAATATAAGGGAAAAAACTTAGGATAAACAAGAGATCACAAATTTGATGGTGGAAAATGAAATAATAGAAGTCAATACCCTTTAAAGATAGGATGATAAAGGAATGTAGATGAACATAGAAAAAAGAATCAATGTTACTTTGAATAAAGTTTAAAATTGTATGAAGATTCAAGAAAATAGAAAAAGAGAATCTATTAAAGGTAATGAATAGACATCTAAAGGAAGTTGGTGAGGGAACAAACAGATTCAAAAGGTAGTAAAGAGAAAAGAAACATCTTACAAAGATTAGAAGAAATCAAGGGATACTAAAATCTCTTATACATTGTTAAGTGTTATATTAGAGTTATTGGGCTTTAGTCCCACATTGCTTAGAATAATAGGAGAGGAGGCTAGCCTCTCCTATATATATGTAATCTCTCCCTCAATAATAATCATCCATTTTCCATTCTACATGGTATCAGAGCCAAAACCCTAGCCGTCACCCACCACTCTCCTTCCCTCCACGAAACCCTAATCTCCCATCCCCCCCCCCCCCCCGCTGCTACAGTACCCGCCCCTCCTGCCGCTACAGCACCCACCCCCCACCCCGCTGCTACAGTATACTGATGCGGGCCCACCCATTATCACCTACACACGTCGCAGGAGACGTGGAGCCATTTAGGCCCACTTTTTAGGCCTTTCAGTTATTTTAGTCATGGAGGGGTATTGTGGTCTTTCACCACAATAACCCTCCCAGGGTTTGCTTTTCTTTTCTATTTATAGTCAGGGCTAGCCGTCATTACTTTTATGCTTGGATTGAGAAAACTCTCTCCAGTGTCATCAAGAAGGATTTTATTACTTTGTTCCGTTCAATCAAAGTTGGGAGTTTTGTTCTTTTCCTATATTAAAGATCATTCTGTTTCTATTCCTCTTGTTCTTTGTTTTATTTGCTTTCTTTTGTGAATCGATTGAGTCGATTCACAACAATTGGTATCCGAGCCCTCTACGAGTCATGGCAGACGGAACGAGAGCCTCAATCGACGAGAAGATCCGAGGTCTTCGGAAGGACTTCACCGCCGAGATCGATAGCTTGAAGAAATCCATGGAAGCCTCCGTTAAAGATCAAGCATCCACGAACCAGGAACTCCGAACGGAATTCCGCACAGAGATGCGGGACATGCGGAAGGAGACGACGGCCATAATGACGCTCTTACAAAACATATCGAAGAAGATCAACGGCGAGGAAGCGGAGGCGGTAACAACCCAAACCCTAGGCGATCAACTAGGGTTTGCTCCTGCGGAGGGGGAGGCGACCGAGGAGGAAGAAGGACCGGCCGGCGGCCGCTGCCCCGCAACCGCCGTCGCCGCCGCACCTCCGGGCTGGGCCCTGGCGGCCGGCGATCACCGCCGGACAGCAGCCGAGGGCCGCGGGAGCGCCACAGCAGGCCGCGCGAGCCCAGGCGGGGCCGCGACTGCTGTGGGCGGCCGCTGGCCGGCCCCCGACCGCCACCCAGGGCCGGCCGGCACCAGGGGAGCCACCGGCGAGCGGCTGTGGCCGGACGCCGCCGACCATTTCGGTCCCGACGGACCGGCGCCACACCCAGGAGAGGCCCTAGGGCTTGGGGCCCCCTATGGGGGTCGGACGATGACCTCGAACTACGGTGACAGGTTCACGGGTTCGGGAAGGGGCTTAGCTGGAGTTCCGGCTCGGACGGGAGGGACGGAGCCGCCAGGAAGGGCGAGGAACACCGGAGGCAGCAATTTCTTTGGAGAAACGGCGTATCCCGCCAACTTCCAGAGAGGGGATCTACCCCCACGACGACCACCACGGAGGAAGAGGAGGAGGAGGAGGATCCGACAGAGGAAGAGGCCGCTATAGCAACAGACGCAGTTCCCAGATTTCCACCTTGAGGACAAGGTGGCTCTTTTAGGGGGCGGTATTGATACGGGCCCACCCATTATCACCTACACACGTCGCAGGAGACGTGGAGCCATTTAGGCCCACTTTTTAGGCCTTTCAGTTATTTTAGTCATGGAGGGGTATTGTAGTCTTTCACCACAATAACCCTCCTAGGGTTTGCTTTTCTTTTCTATTTATAGTCAGGGCTAGCCGTCATTACTTTTATGCTTGGATTGAGAAAACTCTCTCCAGTGTCATCAAGAAGGATTTTATTACTTTGTTCCGTTCAATCAAAGTTGGGAGTTTTGTTCTTTTCCTATATTAAAGATCATTCTGTTTCTATTCCTCTTGTTCTTTGTTTTATTTGCTTTCTTTTGTGAATCGATTGAGTCGATTCACAACATATACCCTCCCCCCCCCCCCCCCCCGCTGCTACAGTACCCGCCCCTCCTCCCCCCCCATGCCGACAATACCTAACCCTAACCCTCTACTTCCATCAGCCGCCACCAACTCCCTCCAAACCCTAGTTTAGGTTTAAAAAAAACAATGTTGGGAATCTCAGAGGGGAAACACATGTATGAACCTCTGCCCTTCAATGCTAGAAATTTAACAAAGAGCACATATATGGTTTGTTGTGCATGAATCTTTGTTTCTTTCCTTGATCTCCACACCAGGATTTAACAGAGGATACCATGGGCTATCTCTCTGTCCTGGCTTGTGATCCACACTCTCTGCTTCCTATGCGCGTGTGCCGGTTCTAGGCTCCGTTTTTAGCGCATTGGCAGAGTTGCTGTATTTTTCAAGAGGAAAAAACAAATCGACAGTCGAATCTCTGATAAATGGCAGACTCTACGGCAAATAGCAGTGCCACGGATACTAGTGTCATCAACACACTAGCAGGCACTAGCACAACGATTTCCTCCATTCGACTTGTCGATCGACGGTTGGAAGGGCCAGAGGGCTACTCCACATGGAGAAAGAAGGTCGAAAAGACACTTCGAGGAATGCGGTTGTCCAAACATCTGAGTGACAACCCTCCAGCAGAAGATGATCCTATCTTTGAGCAATGGGAGACGGATGACAGTAGACTGTTTACACAGTTGATGAATTCCATGGAACCATCAGTGGAAGACATGGTTCAAAATATGGACTCCGTGAAAGAGTTATGGGAGGTACTGGCGGCAGCATTTGATGGTAAACGTGATTTGTCTCGTATATATGACTCGGTCGTTGGTGTATATCGAGCAAATCAAGGAGACAAATCCTATAAAGACCATTTCCGGGCCTTTAAGGCTATGACGGATGAGATCGATCGCGTTTTACCTCTTACGTCGGATATTAATGAAGCACGGACTCAACGTGAGCAGCTTCATGTCATGGCTTATCTTGTCTCACTCCGTCCTGATGCTGACTCCTCTCGATCTCAGATTATTGCTGGATCTGATGTACCGTCTTTATTGGAAGCACACTATCGTGTCCTTCGGGCTGCCAAAGTAGTTGAAACCACTCCGGGTGATCCTCCTGTTGACCATTCTGCTCTCGGGACCGCACGTACGGAATTTCGTGGTGGTCGTAGCGGCCGACGTGGTGGCCGCAATACTGGTCGTGATGGAGGACGGGACAATGGCGGTCGTGATGGAGGACGACCGCGCACATGCTTTAACTGTGGTCAGCTTGGCCATTTCTATTGGCAATGCACTAAATCACCTGCTGCTAATATCACCACTGATGCCCCTGATGATGGTGTACGATCTATTCAGATGACTTCGAACTCATATACAGAGTTCCTTGATTTTCAGGCTCAACGTCGTGGTGAAGCATCCACGTCTGGTTTTACAGCTGGATACTCAGCAGCGTGCATAGTAAAACCCAAGCAGTGGGTAATTGACTCTAGTACATTCTCTCACATGACTGGAGACGCAGGTATGATACATGATTATGTACATGTACGTCGTGCTTCTGGCATTACTGTTGCCAATGGAGGTTCCATGACAGTCCGAGGACGTGGAAGTGCCATTCTTTCTACCGGATTGTCCCTCAACTCTGTGCTACTTACTCCTGGGAACCCGTTCAGTTTACTTTCTATTAGTCAAATTACTCGTGAACTACATTGCTCGGTAATATTTTTTCCTGATGGTTGTGTTTTTCAGGACCTGAAAACTGGGAAGACTATCGGTAAGGGGCATGTGGCTGGAGGCTTGTACCTGTTTGACGCAACTTCTTCTGTTGCCTGTGCCGGCATGAAACTCGATCATGTCGAGTTACATTGTCGGTTAGGC
Organism: Iris pallida; assembly: GCA_029216955.1. Classification (NCBI taxonomy): domain Eukaryota; kingdom Viridiplantae; phylum Streptophyta; class Magnoliopsida; order Asparagales; family Iridaceae; genus Iris; species Iris pallida. The sequence goes on from JANAVB010007226.1 coordinate 16,408, forward strand.
CATCCATCGTCCCAAGCTCTCCAGAAAATATACACATATTTAGATATTTCCTCTTCTTTTCATTGTGAGCCATCTAGTTTAGCTAAGCATCACCGGGTTCCTTATCCAGTGAGTCCAAATAAAATTGCTTCCGCTCCTTTCGAGTTGGTGCATTCTGATATATAGGGACCTTGTCCGACTGAATCTGTCATGGGCTTTAAGTATTTTGTTACTTTTGTCGATGATTATTCGCGTGTCACCTTTATTTATTTGATGAAAAATCGCTCTGAATTATTTAACATTTGGTGCAACTTTCATGCCGAAATAAAACACAATTTGGTCTACCTATCAAAAAATTTCGGAGTGACAATGGCCGTGAGTATTTATCTCGTGATCTCGATAAACATCTGGCCCGCAACGGCATCATCCACCAAACCTCTTGTGTGTACACACCACAACAAAATGGTGTAGCCGAACGCAAGAATCGCTATTTATTGGAAACAACACGTGCTCTTATGTTTCAAGCACGTACTCCCAAGAGATTTTGGTCGGATGCGGTTCTTACTACTTGTTATCTTATTAACCGCATGCCATCGTCCGTTTTCAATGGTAACACACCTTTTTCTAGACTTTTTCCTGGACGAGAGCCATTTCCTCTACCTCTCCGAATCTTTGGCTGCTTATGCTATATTCGGGATACCCGACCAACCCTTTCTAAATTAGATCCTAAGGCAATACAATGTATTTTTCTTAGGTATCCTAAAGATCAGAAAGGGTATCGGTGTTTCTCCCCTGTCTTAAAGTGATATTTTTTCACTCGGGATGTTACCTTTGTAGAAACTGAATTTCTACCACTCCCACAATCAAAGGGTCCGGCTCCTCTGGTCTATCCAGAAGATGATTTTTTGTTATTTTCTTCTCAAACACAACAGCCCCCCGTACGGGTGCCCTCCCTTACCGAGCCAGTCTCCCAGTCAGATGGTCCACATACACCGATTCAACCATTGCCAACATCGCCCACAAATTCATCCTCCTCTGGTTCCATCAGCAGTTCCGGCTCAAATGAGTTGCCTCCTTTTGTTCCACCAGCAGCTCCACCAGTTCCGCCAGCAGCTCCAGCGGTCCCGCCTCCAGAACGTCCTCGTCGTGCATGTCGTGATCATCCCTTGTATGTTGACAGCTACAAAGGTCTTACCAGTCACACTCAGTCTCTGGTGGCTACTATTGATGGAATTCAGATCCCCAAGACCGCTGAGGAGAGTCTCCGACATCCTGGTTGGCGTGCTGCTATGAACGAGAAGATGAAAGCTCTCCAGGAGAATCATACCTGGGACTTAGTCGACTTACCTACTGGTAAACAGGCAGCCGGCTGCAAATGGGTGTTCACGATTAAGGTAAAACCGGATGGCACTCTTGATCGACTGAAGGCTCGGCTGGTGGCCGAAGGATACTCTCAAACCTATGGTGAGGATTACTTCGAGACATTCTCTCCTGTGGCCAAAATGACATCCGTTCATGTCCTCATGACCTTGGCCATCCGATATGATTGGCCGTTACTCCAGCTTGATATAAAGAATGCTTTCCTCCACGGAGATCTTGATGAATGTGATGCAACCTCCCGGGTTCGTTATAAGGGAGGGTAAAGTGTGTCATCTGAGGAAGGCCCTCTATGGTCTGAAACAATCACCTCGTGCACGGTTTGGTAGATTTACACAGGTTGTTACTCAATTTGGAATGTGTCAATCGAAGAAGGACCATTCAATCTTCTATCGACACACATCTGCTGGAAGAATACTTCTTGGTGTCTATGTTGATGATATTGTAATCACGGGAGATGACAGCCAGGGTATTGTAAGTCTCAAAAAGTTTCTTGGATAACAATTTCAAACTAAGGATATGGGATCCTTGAACTATTTCTTGGACATTGAGGTCATACGCGGTAAGCGGGACATTGTAATGTCTCAAAGAAAGTATGTGCTGGACATACTAAATGATGCAGGCATGATGCAAGCAAAAGGAGCAACCTCACCTATGGATCCAGGACGAAGTTAATTCCAGACGAAGGGGTCCTGATGACCAATCCAGATCAGTATCGTCGAGTAGTTGGCAAACTCAACTACTTAGCAGTCATGACGCGTCCGGACATTTCTTTTGCAGTGAGAGTTGCAAGTAGATTTATGGTTTCTCCAAGAGTTCCACACTGGCAGGCAGTTTTCAGAATTCTGTGTTATTTAGTAAAGAATCCAGGAAAAGGAATTCGAATGGAAAATAATAGACACATTCGCATTTGAGTATTTTACTGATGCTGACTGGGGAGCAAGCCTGACAGATAGACGGTCTACATCTGGCTACTCAGTATTTATTGGCGAAAATCTAGTATCATGGAAAAGCAAGAAACAAAGTGTAATAGCACGCTCAAGCTCAGAAGTAGAATATCGAGCTATTGCTCATGGCACGTCAGAGATATTATATATGAAGCATCTCCTACAAGAACTGGGAGAAGACGCAGGATCTCAAGTGGCAGATCTATGGTGTGATAACCAATCTGCTATTCACATTGCCACCAACCCAGTATTTCATGAACGGACAAAGCATATTGAAATTGACATTCATTTTGTTCGTGATGAATATACAAAGGGAGTGATAAAGTTTCAACATGTGAGGACCGGCGACCAGATAGCTTATATCTTCACAAAGCCTCTTCTGGGTCCTCGAGTTCAATTTTTATGTAACAAGCTGGGCATAATTGACATCTATGCTCCAGCTTGAGGGAGGGTGTTAAGTGTTATATTAGAGTTATTGGGCTTTAGTCCCACATTGCTTAGAATAATAGGAGAGGAGGCTAGCCTCTCCTATATATATGTAATCTCTCCCCCAATAATAATCATCCATTTTCCATTCTACATACATATATACAAAGAACATAACTAAGCAAAGAATGAAACTAAGAAGAAAATAGTGGATCTAATTCTACGGCTTATGATGGTATATGTAGGATTGTAGATACTAAAGGGAGAAAAAAAAATTGAAATACATAAAGGCATTGGAATTACAAGGAATTAGATAAAGCACAAATTCATGCAAAAATGTACTCTCAGGAAAACTATTTGACTTGGGAGAGTATGATATGCTACAAGCACCACAACAAGAAGTAATTTATCCCAAATGTTTTCAAGGTCGCTATTTGAATCCTTTTTATTTCATTCAGACCACTGATAGGCCAACTTCACTGTAACATTAGAAATAACTTATCCCTCTTTACAGACACTATCTAAGTTCGTCTAGGCAGCCCTTCCCTAGTTCCAGCAGCTACTTTAACTAATATCCTATCACTTCAAAGTGGTGCATCTATTGGTCTCCTTTACACGTGTCCAAACCAACATAGACAATTCTCTTCTCTTATCCTCAATTGACACCACTTCCAATATCCACGAATAGACTTTTTCTTATAGACACGATATATTAAAGTATCAAACTCAATTTTCCAGTTTATGCCATTGTTGTAATTCAGTTTGTGACCACAAGAAGCAAAATGTACTTAACGGTTTCTTAATCGACAGAATATAATCATTTCTGAATTTATAATTCTACAAAATGCTTGCAATTCCAAAAGTGTAATTCTGGACAGATGCACTCTTGGAAGTAATACCCCTTGATCTAGATACACTAATAAAACAAATATTGATAGACCATTAACAACTTGAAGTACGCAAAAAACAAAATATCATTCAAGGGTAAACATAGAAAGGATAACAAAAACATATCACCTACCGTGGCACCGACTAAAGCCATGTAGACATTCTTTGTCATAAGCCTCTGTGGAGCTGCCTGAAAAGCCTTCTGTAAAGCAAAAAGTAATAATGAAACTTTGTCACCTGAAATGGAGGTGTCTTCTTCCGACCGTCCACTATTCATAATTTTACTTGGCAAACTTGAAGATAAATTCAAGCCAAATTTTAGGTGACCAGATGTAAAAAGAGCACCCAAAAGTTTGATTATTCCAACAACAACTCCATCAGCATTGTCAATATTGTAAACATTATTCCTGGCGCTGTCAGCATTTATTTTGAAACTTATGCCACCTAAACTTTTTAAGATCTCATTTTCGAATGTGGATGTCTGTCTTTCAATGTTTGTCCTCAAGGAAGCATTGTTGTAGCCATTACCACTGCTCAATGACTCGGGTTCATAGCCCTCTTTATGAGAAACGGATTCATCAGCCATAGTTGTATCTAGTTGGGTGTCTTGGCCTTCATCCATGCTATTGGCTGTTTCCAATTTAGAATCATTTTCTGATACATTCTCAATACAAAGGGAGACAGATTCTGGGTCCTCTCTAGAAGAAACAGATTCCTTAGGCTGAGATGATTCTAGTTGGTCATCTTCGGCTTCAGCCTTGCTACTGGCAGTTTCCAGTCCAGAATCCTTTACCTCCGTACTATTTAAGCTAGAAGTTTCTAAAATATTATGATCACCAGTTTTGGCTTCTCGCTGAAGTAGAACAAAAAGGGCTTCTATCCCTCCCGAAGATATAAATGCTTGGGAAAATGTGTTAGCCCTAGATATATTAGGCTGAACCACCAACCTATATATAAGAAGCAGCACCCTGGCAACCTGTATCAATCAAGAATAAGTTACTCAAAATAACTAAATGCGATTTTACACCAAACATAGTAAGCCAGAAATTAGTATATACAATATTAGATGATAGGGAAGTATCATAACAAAAAAGGTTAGATGGCATTGATTTATCTCATCATGAAGGAATCACATCTGAAGATATTTAAGCAATAAAAAGTGTAACATTGTAATGAAAAAGAAAGGAAATACTATATGAAGTGCATGTCCATTGACCAGTATACTACAGGAACGATGCATAGTTGGGAAAGCATTCTTCTTTCTACACAACATTATCGTTGTTGGAATATTTAGTATGTTGGATGCCATATTTAGTATATTGGAATATCATGTGACATATTTGGTATGCCAGAATATGCCACAGGAGATCCACAGTATATTCCATCATTGTAATAATGACTGTAAGGCTATATAAAGCCAAGAAGACTATCAAAACATATCAAGAAATTACGACATGGTATCAGAGCCAAAATTCCACAAACCCTAACCCTAGCCGCCACCAACCGATCCCCTTCCAAACCCTAACCCTAGCCGCTACCCCCCTCCTCTCTCTTCCCGCCCCCGCCGCGGCCTCGCGGCTGCGGCTGTTGTTGCTGCTGCTGCGGTGCAGTTGCACGCGCGTCGGGCGCCTCCCACTCCCAAGGCGCACACGGATCCTGCGGCTGTTGTCGACACTGAAGCACGCGACGGCACTCGTGTCACTGCTGTTCGACTTATCCCGAAAGTTGACACCGAAGGCCTAGATCTGATGGAAATACATGTTCGGATCTAGAAGCGAACGACGAGGACAAGCGTGACGTGATCATAGAAGAGGATGATCGATGGAGGCGATCATCAAAAAGCTGGATAATGCGAAGGTTGCGACGTTGATGAAGTTGATGAAGATGTCGGTTGGTGAGAGCACGACACGAACGTCGACAAGGCTGGAACTTCCCTCCATCAATCTGAAGCTATATGGACCAGCTACCTTCTGCGTTGGTCACGGCGGGTAAGGCGAACCCTCGCAGGAAAGAACCTGGAGGGGTTCCTGTCGGACGAGAAGACGGAGTCGGACGAGGGCTCGGCGGAACATGACGAGTGAAAGTCCACTCATATGGTGATCTACATCTGGCTTCTCAACTCCTTAGTCCAGTCTACTGCCGCCACAGTCGACGGCATTGAGATGGTGAAAGATGTGTGAAAGAAGTTGAGACGGACCTATGATGGTGTGGAAAACAACTTACGGGTCTTCTAGATCAAGGGGGAGATCGACGACACCGTACAGGCAGAGAGGACGATGCAGTATGCACAGAGTTAGAGCGTCTGTGGCTGGATTACGACCACACCTCAGATCGGACAAGCTGCGGGGACCCAAAATGTAAAGAGAGACAGGTATGTCTACAGGAGAGGACGATGAAATTTCTCAAAGGGTTGACTGCAGCATTTACTCAGAGGACGACCCTACTTCTCGTCCAACCGAAGATTCCCACTCTTGAGGAGGCTATCTCAGCTATAATCCAGGAGGAGACACGCATCAGACTACAAACGGGGACAGGTGGTCCTCCCGAAGCAAAGTCAGCACTGACGGCCACCAGCTCGGGTGAGACAAGGCCTAAGGGAGAGGCCTGGCAGCACAACCGGCAGTGCTACAACTGCGGAAAGATGGACCACCATCGATATGCTTGTACCAAACCACCTAAGGAGGAAGATTCAAGTGGTGGACGGGGACAATTCGGTGGACGAGGACATTTTGGAGGACATGGCCGTGGTTGTGAGGGTCGACGAGACGGTCGAGGAGGCTATCGGACAAACCTGCTGGTAGCAGAAGGAGATGGAGGAGTTGACGGCACCTTTACAGAGGAGGATCAGGCACTGGTGGACATGCTGGAGGTGCTCAGGAGGAAGCAGCGAACGTCCAATGATGGAGACGGGAGGAGCGCAACAGAGGAGGCGTCCACCTCATTCTTCGCTGGAGGCAACGCTGCCATGTATGTCCATCCATCAGAAGGTACTGACGACTCACTTGCTCTTGCATCCATTGCTTCCCTTAAATCGTCAGATTGGATTATTGACTCGGGAGCATCTCGACATGTGACGGAGAATGCTAGTGAGTTCTCCTCGTACACTCACCTAGCATCAGCAGCCAGCATTCAGACAGCTGATGGCACTTTCCAGCCAGTGGTCGGTAAGGGTACTGTTAATTGTACAGGTTCAGTGAAATTATCCAATGTTTTACATGCTCCATCATTTCTAGTCAGTCTCTTGTCCATTAGTTCTATAATCCTTCAACTTAAATGCAATGTTTCTTTTGATATCCCTAAGGTGATCTTCCAGGAGAAAGAGACGGGACGAAGACTTGGGACTGGCACTTGGCATAAGGGACTGTGGTAACTGGATCTATAATGAATGGACTCAGCACTAATGTCTATGGCAGAGAAGGCTGGTATGGGAGGACTGCAGGTGATGGCCGAGGATACTTTGCTACTCCATCATAAGAGGTTGGGACATTCCTCCTTTGACACTTTAAGTAAATTGTATCCCGATATTTATGAAAAAAGTGTCAAATAAAGAGAAAGTAGTATGTGATGCATGTGAGTTAGGCAAACTTACTAGGAGCTCCTATATTGGTACAGGTCATAGGAGCTCTTCTGTTTTTTAGGTAGTACACTCTGATGTTTGGGGTCCATGTGCTACTAATACTATGAATGGTTATAAGTACTTTGTTTCCTTCATTAATTGTGCTTCTCGTGTCACCTGGTTGTACTTAATAAAAAAATAAGAGTGATGTACCTACTTATTTTAGAGATTTTCATAAACATGTCCAGACTCAGTATGGGACAATTGTGAAGGTACTGAGGTCTGACAATGGAACGGAGTATACAAACGGAACACTTGCAGAATACTTGTCAGCACACAGGATACAGCATCAGACCACTTGTACATACACACATGCACAAAATGGCATAGCAGAAAAGAAGAACAGACACCTTCTGGAGGTCGCAAAAAGCATGATAATTGATATGAATATCCCACAGTCTGTGGGGATATGCAGTATTGACAGCAGCTCAACTAATCAACATAATGCCTTCGAAGGTCCTAGGATGGAAGTCTCCATGTGAAATATTGCAAGGCAATAATAGTGGAAGACACCCACTGAAGGTGTTTGGGTGCATATACTTTGTGAAGGACAACAGGCCGTCAGTTGGAAAGCTTGATCCTAGAGCAGTCAAGTGCATCTTCGTGGGCTACTCGACGACTCAGAAGGGGTACGTGTGCTGGAGTCCAGTGGAAAAGAAGAAGTTTGTAAGTATGAATGTCCACTTCCGGGAGCATGAACCATACTACCGTCAGGAGGGAACTTCAAATCACACGCCTAATACTGCTAGTATGAGGCAAGAGGGGGAGAAGGAGAGCTCAGTAGTGACTGATTTAGGAGTTTGGCATTGAGACACGGTCGAGAAGGAGCAGGAAGGTGAAGAGGAACAGGGGGAGGAGATGAGAGGTGTTAGGCCTATGGCTCAGGGGGAGTTACTTACCTACAGCATGAGAGAGAAGCAAACTGCAGGACCAGTACCTACAGTACCAGTACCAAGTCCCTTGCCTGCGTCCGTCTCGACTCCTAAGACACCTACACTACCACCATCCCCTTCAGGTGATATCATTCTCCCTACTCCTCCCACACCATTATCAGTACGAAGGACCACTCGCAGCAATACGAAAAATCCTCCGGACAGATATGGTTGGAACCTTGCTCAGTTTGTTTCTTATGACCATAACTCTTCTTCTCATGGAGCATTTATTGCATCTTTGGATAGTATTACTGTACCTAAGAATTAGCATATTGCCAAGAACGATCCAAAGTGGAAAGCAACAATGCTTGAGGAGTTGGGAGCTCTTGAGAAGAACCACACTTGGGAGTTGGTGAGGCTGCCAGAAGAAAAGAGCGCGATCGGATGCAAGTGGATCTTTACTGTAAAGCAGAACCCAGATGGACAGGATGAGCGCTACAAAGCTCGACTAGTGGCAAAATGATACAGTCAGACGTACGGCATCGACTATGACGAGACCTTTGCACTAGTCGCAAAGATGAGTACTGTCAGGACCCTGATTTCTTTGGCAACGAATGGTAGATGAAAGCTACACCAACTGGATGTGAAGAATGTATTTCTTCATGGGGATCTGGTTGAGGAGGTATACATGGAGATACCACTAGGACTCGACACCAACCAGACAGTGGGCAAGGTCTGCAGGTGGAAGAAGTCTCTTTATGAACTAAAGCAGTCTCCTCGGACATGGTTTGACAGATTCAGGAGGACGATGATAGGGATGGAATATCAGTAGATCAATGTTGATCATACTATATTCTTCAGACGGAGTGGAGGCCACATCACCATACTTGCGGTGTATGTGGACGACATGATTATCACAGGAGATGATGAGCAGGAGATCGCCCGACTCAAAGGAAAGCTTGGCAGGAAATTTGAGGTGAAGGACCTTGGTCTTCTTCACTACTTCCTTGGGATAGAAATCGCTCGAGACGGAGAGGAGATTGTTCTTTCTCATAGAAAGTATGCACTGGACCTTCTTACAGAGACAGGAATGTTGGGGTGCAAACCTGCAGCAACACCAATAGACCAGAGGTTCAAGTTGAAGGCCAAGGCTGGAGACCCAATTGATCGAGACAGATACCAGAGACTGGTGGACAAGTTGATCTATCTGAGCCACATACGGCCTGATATCTGCTTTGCAGTGAGTGTGGTGAACCGCTACATGCACGATCCACGGAAGGGTCATATGGATGCAGTGTACCAGATTCTGAGGTACTTGAAGGGTGCCCCCGAAAAGGAGCTGATATTCAAGAAGAACAATCACATGAGCATTGAAGGCTACTGTGATTTTGACTGGGCTAGCTGTGTCGATAACAGAAAGTCTACCTCAGGATATTACATATTCGTAGAAGGCAACATAATCTCCTGGAGGAGTAAGAAGCAGTCTGTGGTAGCCAGATCGACAGCGGAAGCAGAGTACAGAGCTATGGCCGTGGGAGTTGCAGAACTGCTATGGTTGAAGAATATGCTGGTAGAACTGAAGCTGGATCAAGGAACCAAGATGAAGTTATTGTGTGACAACCAATCAGCTATTAGTATCGTCAACAATCCAGTACAGCATAACAGGACCAAAAACATCGAGATTGATAGGTTCTTTATCAAAGAGAAGCTGGATAGAGGATTGCCGGAGCTTGGCCACGTTCCGACCAAGGATCAGGTAGCAGACGGACTAACCAAGAGGCTTCCCTCTGTGAGTTTGATTAGAGGATGTGACAAGATGGGCTTAGTGAATATTTTTCGGCCATCTTGAGGGGAGTGTTAGAATATTTAGTATGTTGGATGTCATATTTAGTAGATTGGAATATCTTGTGACATATTTGGTATGCCAGAATATGCCACAGGATATCCACAGTATATTCCATCATTGTAATAATGACCGTAAGGCTATATAAAGCCAAGAAGACTATCAATAACATATCAAGAAATTACAACAATGATGAAAATGTAAGAATATAAATTCATCATCGATGAGGTGGATGAGAGGTGCATGCACCGACCAGTGAACAAACACCCACAATATATGTAATACCGGCATGCAAAAAACTGAGCAGATGAACAAACAATCATGCAAGGTTGCATATCTGGCGATGGAAATTATTTATTTGTGTAAAGTGCATACATCAACCAGTAAACTTAAAGTAGTAGGTTGTCAAATAAGTCAACATGGACATTGAAAGAACTTTGGATTTTTATCAAACAAATTAGACAAGTTTTCTTATCGGGTTGGGTCTTAGCTAGTCAGAACAAATATAAGCTGAACAGAAACTTGGATCAAAGGAAACAAAAATGTGAAAGTTTCATTATAAAAGCAAGGATCTTAATGAGGAACTTCAAAAGCCCAGAATTTGAAATCTCTCCTCTTATCTTCCCTTGCCACGAAAAACTAGAACAAAAGATTCTAAACACAGTTACAGGTAGTAGTAACCAAAGTTTCTAACTTATACCTCAACAAACACCTAGTTCAATGAAACCACCCGATAAGACTAAACACAGATCCAGCAAACAGGACTTCAGGTTGGAACAGGCAGGCATTTGTCGTTCTAGAATCTAGATTCACTCAGACCAAAGTTTCTACTCTGTTTCGAGCTATAACTGGATGTTCGGGTCGGATCATTTTCAGACTGAAACTTCCTAAAATTGGCCACCCCCAAAAAGAATACCAATTTTTCTATGAAACCAGAAAGGGTTCAGAATGGTTCAAACCTACCAAAACATTACAAATTGGCTAAAACTTCCTGAAACTTTGCAAGAACTGGCCAAGCTGAGAGAGATGAACATTATAAATCGACAGAAAATATATCACATAATAGCAGGCCAAACTGAGATGGATGAACAAAACATTCTTCACTAAAACAGAAATCTAAGAAGCATTGTTCAGGTAGACAGAGACGGTTTACTTTCTGACCCAAGCATAATATATAATTGTTCTGATACAAAAAGTTGTACAACTTTTTGTATCGGAACAATAATGTCATTGTTCTTTCAAAACATGATAGAAAATGTTAAACAATACAGCTAACGAAAAAACAACAAATGACTGCATATATGAAATTCCACCAGCACAAATACTCTTCACTATTTAATTATATAAAAGATACTGAATCTACCTGATTAGGTTGTGGACAATCAACCAAGAAACCAATCAAACAATGAACATCAGCAGCAGCCATCGAAGAAGCTGCTGCTCCTACTAGAAGTTCAATAACCACCATGAGCTCATCAACCAGAGCATTCACTTCACCAATAGGCCTAGTTACTTTATGTATTGAAGATGTATCAACAGAATCAGCTTCACGAACAACCCAAAAGCATCTTCTGCATCCATCAAGAAGCATGTTAAGGGCATTTGCACTCCTCATCGCCGAAGACTCTGTAAAAACCATGTCTGCAAGTGATGATAGAAGCTTTTTTTGTAATCCATAATTGCAAAAACTCCATAATTTTAAATCCAGTAGCAGGGTTCTAAAAAAGTGCACTTTCAGTGCATGATTTTTCTTCTGAGATTGACATAGAGATAAAATAGAGGCAACAAGTTCTTCATCACTCTGTCCATCATACTTCCCAAGTTCCAGCATAGATATTTTTTGCAGTAAATGGCATAGTATTCGAGACAAAATCTCAGGGGCCTGAGTACGGCACAGCTCCTCGGTGTTACCAGGGTGCTGGATTGCCATGGAGATGATTCTGAATACAGGGGCAGCAAGAGATGCTGTGGCACGAGATAATGGAAAATCATCACATATAGGTTCCAGGTTATCCATCTGCACATTACTTACTGTTAATGGTAACAAAGCCATTGGACCTCCATAGGCCAAGGCCCACAGAGATTCCACTGGGCGCACTCGAACAGCAACATGAACTTGGCCAAGGACCTCAGCAGGTCTTCTATGTGTACCTGAAATATAAGAAACACGTAAGCATATATTTCTTGTAAAAGGACAACAGCATCAAACAAGCATTGCCGCATCAAGAAGATGCCAGATGTTGTACGCAACTTTGAGGTAATTGCACAAAACAAGCACAGTGCAAAATGGCATTCAACCTAGCATCACAGAGATTGAAAAAACTTTCCCGAATACCTTGGTGTTAAGGAAAGCTAAATAGACGAGATATGATTCTTTAACAATAAGTAAAAGCAAAGTGGAAAAAGTAGAAAATCTCCACCATATGCCTTCAAAGCCTAGGTTGAGCCAAAAGGTGATATCTTAAGACTTCTAATGTGCGTACACAAACTAAAGCACAAAAACTTAAGGATTCAATCAAGAGACCCCATGGTACTAGCTATGTTGCATCTTACAATACATGATACGTATCTTATGATAGGATATACTACCATTTCATTATACAATAAATATTGACTAATAGGTATATCTATTTTGTTTAATTGAGTCATTTTATGTATACTTAAGAATATGGATTCTTGAACTAGATAGACCTGTAAAGATGAAACAAATAAAAAGTTCATGACAAAAGTATATTAAATCATGTTCCTACGGGGATTTAGAAACATAGACCTTAACTCCTAGAGTTACTATATCATACAATACACAATACGATAAGCGATACACGATATGCAAGCAAATCGTCCACAATACGTATCGCAAGTTGACAACCTAGGTTACTAGTCACGACCAGTAATTTCTCAAGTTCCTCCACAGAATAGATGTCAACATGATCTTGTTCCTGAAAACCATTATTCTCACTTGATGAAGTAGAAGCAGCAACCGTATCAACTTCTGTGCATCAGTAAATAAACATCTAAAGAAACGTGGTAATCAGAGTAACTAGTGTCCATCATCCTACACAAAAAGGTAAGAGTCAGGGAAAACCATAAGCCGCATGAATTGGTCTTCACATGTGGTTTCTATATGTTTACATCATATGGTTTTGTCATTTTAAGTGCAAACATGTATTGAGTATTGGCTCTAGCCACTGGTAAGATACAGTTGTCTTCACTGAGGATTAATTTGTATTGAATTACATTATTCTATTTTGAGCTCACATGGATTTGAAGTACTCCCTAGCAGTAATAAACATGGTTCAAAACTAAGTTAACCTGCTTTATGAATACCTCTATTGTAATGCTCCGCACGGTGCATTATGCTGAGTCGTTGACTCGAAGAGTTACGTTGACCCGATTGCGTATCGATGCGAATCGATACGAGAGTTACGTTGTCCCGAGCAACGCATCGAACTAAGTCGATGCGAAGAGTTGCCTTGTCCAAAAGAATGCATCGAGTGAATCGATGCGAAGCGCCGCGTTGCCCCGAAGGATAAGTGCGTTGAATCGGCTCGAAGATTCTAAGAAATCGAATCGACCAAGGCGCAAGTCCGAATCTATGCAAGTATTAACTTTAGTTGGTTTCATGTGCAGGCTATACGTTTACGCTGAAATATTAGAGGTCGGCATTCTGCCTTATTCAGTAAAGGGTCCGCAAAAGCAAATCGTCGCCTTGCGAAGGACTGAGACTTGGACACGGTAAGCCAAATCGGACGTATAATTCAATGAAGCACGAAGTGCTCGAATGGCTAAGTCAGGAGAGTTTTCCATGCGACGAAGTTATGAAATCGAGCTGCATCGGCTCGGCGAAACGACAAGGCATATCGACTCAAGGTTGGGGGACATTGACTCTCTTTCCTACTCTGCATGCCTAAGTAAATATATATCATTGTATGCTGAGTTAACCTATCAACGCCACGGACGTGGCTCGATAGAGAGATAAACATAGTGCGTGCCGAACACTAGATAGAACAATTGAAATGAATCGTACAGCAAGTGTACGAGTCGCTATGGAACATGGAATATCGCAAAGGCGAGCGCCTCGGTGCGCCTTGCCATAAGAACATAGGATAACTGTATCGACGAGTGCCCCAGTGCATAAGTCATTTCGTGCCCCCGCGCACGAGTTAGCATGCTAGAACATTGAAAGACTATATCGGTGCGAGTGCCTTAGTGCACGAGCGATGGAACATTGAATACCTTATCGAGGCGTGCCTCAGTTGCACAAGTCGAAAGGATGGAACATAAGTATAACGCGTTGAATGCTAAGGCGTAGAATATGAAAACACGGCTTCGAAGCGTTCATTGAATGCACGATGCATGGAAAGAAGGCGAATGTGCGCAGCTGCACAATACTTACAAAAGATGGCGTCGTTGCGACAAGGAGAACAGTTGTGGCACGGATGTGGCGTAACTGTCGATGCGGCATGGTGCCTTCAAAATGTTCGTAGCCTTCGGGGCGTTCATTGAGAACATTGGGACGTTGTGCCAATTGAAATAGATATAGACAAACTTGCTTGGTTGTATGAAAGATAAGACGCGTTGCATGGTCAAATGGACTTAAAGACATATAGCCCGTGCACGAATAATCTCTCGAACGTGGCGCGCCAGGGCGCTGGAACGTTCGGCCTAGGAGGGATTGCGTTTACGGTATTGTTGGTGCACTTCATTTAGACGGGTAGCGACCTTCTGGTGAATGTGATAAGCCACTTGCTGCAATTATTCGGTGGCATCTGATGTTTGGTTAGCAACCGCACAGAATTAACATCGTCTTATGTTTCGATTCGATAAATATAAGTCCATTCTAGCCCGGAAAGCTAGTGACGTTCATATAGTTAAGGGCGATGGGTTGGAAGTGCAAGGTATACATATATCCTGCATGGACGGATCCTCGGTCGAAAGTGCAAGGTACACTCATATCGGGCACATATAGATCCGCATAGAGAGCACTATAACATGACAGGAAATCTGATAGGCGTATTCGTCTTGCGTCGGTGCAAGGGCGAGTGCATCGATGTTGGTAGTCGTGCCACGAAACAAACACGAGATTGCTTGCCTGTTTACTTATGTGAATTGAATAACATGCTTGCCATGATAACATGCTTACAGTATTCGAATATGCCATGAACGTATCCTAAGGAGAACATAGAAAAGAACTAAATTGTATGTTTGCATGAATCAATACAATACTAAATGTCGGTTTGTTAAGTGAGTTTTTGATAAGTACAGCGAGGACGAAAGTACTAATCCCCCACTAGTTTGCTAGCAGGTTCAGGGATTGGTCTGCTCGCGGCGGAGCTTCGCTTGAACGTGTTGAGGCTTGGAATGCCGAAGCGTATTAAGGCGTGCAACCGCATTGACGCTCGGACATGCAACAGGATTGATGCGGCCGAGATATAGAAGGCATGATGTATGGAACGGTGAAATTCTTGTGGGTAAGAGAGAACCTGAGTGTTGTAGCCAATCTGGCACATATTGTTGGGCTATCGAAAGCCTTTGTAATATGATTTCGAATATCAATAAAGAGATTTGTTTCGTATACTCTGTTTTCCTTTCGTTGTGAATATCAACTCAAAGATAACTATTTGAGAACTTGTCATCTTGCCTTGCACGAGCGCAACTCCAGGCTCGTGCAGCATCACGCCCCCTGCGAGGACGATGATTCGGGTGATTCCGGGTCGGGCGTGACAAATTGGTATCAGAGCTCTAGGCACAATTTCCTCTGGAGCTCGCTTCATTTCAATTCTAAAAGTTGCCCACCACCAATCGAAATCACTCTTGACTCTACTCGATGCCGCACTGGATGTTCCATACAATAAGTCTAATACGAATCATGTAATTTTGTCGCATATTATTTTGAAAATTACATGGTGTTTGCTGGAAAAAGTCGTGAATGGTTTGTTGCTGCAAGTGCAACAAGTTACGAGATGTGAATTCAAGAATTCGTTGTTGCGGATGCAACACGTGAATTGTAATTTGAGATGTTCGTTGTTTGCAACGATCGATATGAGAAATGTTGGTTGCATCGATACAATGAAAGTCGTAGAATGTTGCTGCAGCAATTGTCACGCGTTGATTGTAAATGATGCGTTGAAAAGAAAATGAAAGTTGATATTGAATGTGTCGAACGGATTCACGTATTGATTTCGAATGTGCGTTGCGATGAAAAGTGATAAGTCAATATCGAATGTGTTGAACGGATTTGAGCATTGACTTTGAAGTCGGAAATGAAATGTTGCACGAGGTGCAATAGATGTCAAAAATAAATCGTTGCACGAGTGCAATGAATGTCGAAATTAAGACGTTGCACGATGTGCAATACGTATCGGAAGTAAAATGTTGCACGTGGTGCAACGCATATTCAAGGTGCATCGTTGCACGAAGTGCAACGGATATCGAGAATGAATTTTTGCACAAGATGCAACAGAAGAAAACAAAAGTTATAAATCGAGAAACGAAATCAGTTCGGTTGCGCACCGAGCTTGTGTTGGCGAATGAATGCATTGGCCGAGTTGTGTCGGATTTTGATTAATCAAGAGTTACGGTTGTGATATGATCACTGCGGAAATCGTGAGTCGAAATAAAATGTTGGTTCGTATGGAGTGTGTTGCGACGGAAGTAACTTGATTTCCGAGTGGTATATGGCATACCACCGATGCAATGAATGGCTCGATTCCGAGTGGTATATGCAATACCACTTGTGCAATGGGTTGCATCGATGCATTGTGAGAATTGCGGAAGATTCGTCCGCAACGGACGGGATAGCACCGAGACTCGATTGAGAATTTGTATGACGGCATGTTGATGCAAATGTTCTTCGATGATCGGTTAGAACGGTAAGGCGGGACTTGTATCATTAAATGATACGTCGATTGAAAATTTTATGTGTCGGTCGAATGACGGAAACTAGCGAAACGATTATGCCTTGAGGCAACAATCGGATCGACGGGATAGGAAATTTGAAACGTTGTAATCGAAACGCACGACTTGCGAGCTCGATGAAAATTGGGCGATACAAATTTTAATCGAATCGCACGACTTGTAATCTCGATAGAAATGTTGGACGAGGCAAAATATAATCAGATCGCACGATGTGCGATTACGGCGAAGAGTTAGTTTATGCGAATAAAATAGTGCCCAAGAGATAGTTGGTTACGTTACGGCAAAACTCATTTGAGTACGACTGAAAACACGCAAACTTAGAGGGCGAGATCGTATGACTTGAGGGTTCGATGTTGGATAATCGGTAACTCAGTTACGCGATCAAAGTATAACGGGATGCGGCGTATAGGAAAATGTGTTGATGTGTATAGAAAAGTTCGTTGCGAACTTGGATGTATGCGATGCGAGTTAAGTTGACGTTGAAACGGATTCGAAGTCGACCCTCTTGCTATCGAAATTGATATGAACTATCAAGATCGATGTGTAAGAAACGTAAGCACGTGTGAGAATACAAAATGGAGTGCACCTTGCGCTATCAAAATTTTGTAAGTAACAATACGAGAAGGAACGAACTGGTTGATCATGAACTTTGCGATTGATCAAGACGAGACTATAAGTCATCGACGATTGCTCGATGTGTATAGCATCTCGTGTGTCGACCGCAAAATAAGATAGACTCGAACTCGATACGAGTGGATGTTTCGTAAATTGCGAAATCATCGACGGCAGTGCATGACTTTACTCGGAGGATAGTTGTGCATCAGTTGCGCCGATAGAAAGTTTTGTCCGAAATTGGGTAATCGCATAGAAATCATCGAAACGTGATTTGGCTCCGAAATAAGATATAGCATGGTTCGTAGTAAACTGTCCTTCGGTGATGATCCACAATTATCGAGCGTAGCTTCGGGGCAGCTGACCCTAGAAGACTTGACCGCCAAATCAAAATTGAATGTTGCAGACCGTAAGATGACCCATGCGATGTCGCATACAAAATTGCATCGATAACAAATACAGTGTGGTGCAAGTTGACGATAAGTCTAGGCGATCGAAAATTGTTGGAACAACTTTCGATTGAGAATGATGTAGCTAGTTTTGAGTATTCGTCGGATGAATGCTTGAATGGTTATGTTGGTCGACGATCGAACTAGAAATTCACCAACGGACTTGGTGATTCGGATAAGCGATTGTGAGAGTCGTGCTATGCACGAGAGAGAACGATAAGGAAATGACTTACGAGTTATGTCGTTAGATTCGGATTCACCTTGCAATTGAGCTTGCGTGAATCGAACTTATATTCGATGTTGCGAGACGGATAAGTTGAAATTTGGCTAGTGAATTTCCTACTCGATAGGAATCGAATGTAAGACGCGTCGTAAAGACCTTCGTGTCAAGGCGATCGTTGCCTTCAGCATCGTCGACTTGAATTAAACTTTGTGTCGGATAGATTATGGCCTTTGTGCAATGTCAATTTAAAGTTACGTCGGAAGAGTTTGAGCACGGTGTCTAGGAAAGTAACCTAGCGGGCGTAGTCCCGAATGTTGATAAGGAAATCGTATCGAGATAAGTTGGATAGCCAGACTTCAGAAATAAGTTGGGTAGCGACGTTGAACGCAAGGCGTTGCGGAGACTCGTTGATCGGATGCGCGACGGCTTGACGCGACGCATAGAATTGATAGTTCCGATGAAACTTACAAAATGAGAAATACGATTTTTGAATTGCATCGTGTGCCTTGATTTTGTTGGAGGATCGCGTATGTATCAATATGCATATGCAAGAGAATTACGAGAACTTATGCTAGAGCCAAGTCCGATCGAGAGTACGAGATGGCAAGTAATTGAGAATAAGAAGTTACATGTTAGCGTTGTTCCGATATCTTACAATTGAGTTTGGCTGAAATGCATATTGGTGGGACGCCTAAAATATGTGTATGATTCCAAACTAAGTTGTATGATCCAAACGATAGTGAGACGAGATCGTGGAACGATCTAGTAAAACCCTTGGAAATTTAGTATTGGTTTCGGTTCGAGGACGAACCTTGTTTTGAGTGGTATATTATGTAATGCCCCGCTCCGCACGGTGCATTATGCTGAGTCATTGACTCGAAGAGTTACGTTGACCCGATTGCGTATCGATGTGAATCGATACAAGAGTTACGTTGTCCCGAGCAACGCATCGAACTAAGTCGATGCGAAGAGTTGCCTTGTCCCAAAGAATGCATCGAGTGAATCGATGTGAAGCGCCGCGTTGTCCCGAAGGATAAGTGCGTTGAATCGGCTCGAAGATTCTAAGAAATCGAATCGACCAAGGCGCAAGTCCGAATCTATGCAAGTATTAACTTTAGTTGGTTTCATATGCAGGCTATACATTTACACTGAAATATTAGAGGTCGGCATTCTGCCTTATTCAGTAAAGGGTCCGCGAAAGCAAATCGTCGCCTTGCGACAGACTGAGACTTGGGCATGGTAAGCCAAATCGGACGTATAATTCAATGAAGCACGAAGTGCTCGAATGGCTAAGTCAGGAGAGTTTTCCGTACGACGAAGTTATGAAATCGAGCCGCATCGGCTCGGCGAAACGACAAGGCATATCGACTCAATGTGGGGGGACATTGACTCTCTTTCTACTCCTGCATGCCTAAGTAAAATATATCATTGTATGCTGAGTTAACCTATCAACGCCACGGACGTGGCTCGATAGAGAGATAAACATAGTGCGTGTCGAACACTAGATAGAACAATTGAAATGAATCGTACAGCAAGTGTACGAGTCGCTATGGAACATGGAATATCGCAAAGGCGAGCGCCTCGGTGCGCCTTGCCATAAGAACATAGGATAACTGTATCGACGAGTGCCCGAGTGCATAAGTCATTTCGTGCCCCCGCGCACGAGTTAGCATGCTAGAACATTGAAAGACTATATCGGTGCGAGTGCCTTAGTGCACGAGCGATAGAACATTGAATACCTTATCGAGGTGTGCCTCAGTTGCACGAGTCGGAAGGATGGAACATAAGTATAATGCGTTGAATGCTAAGGCGTAGAATATGGAAACACGGCTTCGAGGCGTTCATTGAATGCACGATGCAAGGAAAGACGGCGAATGTGCAGCTGCACAATACTTACAAAAGATGACGTCGTTGCGACGAGGAGAACAGTTGTGGCACGGATGTGGCGTAACTGTCGATGCGGCATGGTGCCTTCGAAATGTTCGTGGCCTTCGAGACGTTCATTGAGAACATTGGGGCGTTGTGCCAATTGAAATAGATATAGACAAACTTGCTTGGTTGTATGAAAGATAAGACGCGTTGCATGGTCAAATGGACTTAAAGACATATAGCCCGTGCACGGGTAATCTCTCGAACGTGGCGTGCCAGGGCGCTGGGACCGTTCGGCCTAGGAGGGATTGCATTTACGGTATTGTTGGTGCACTTCATTTAGACGGGTAGCGACCTTCTGGTGAATGTGATAAGCCACTTGCTGCGATTATTTCGGTACCCTCTGATGTTTGGTTAGCAACCGCACATAGTTAACATCGTCTTATGTTTCGATTCGATAAATATAAGTCCATTCTAACCCGGAAAGCTAGTGATCTTCATATAGTTAAGGGCGATAGGTTGGAAGTGCAAGATATACATATATCCTGCATGGACGGATCCTGGGTCGAAAGTGCAAGGTACACTCATATCGGGCACATATAGATCTACATAGAGAGCACTATAACATGACAGGAAATCTGATAGGCATATTCGTCTTGCGTCGGTGCAAGGCGAGTGCGTCGATGTTGGTAAGTCGTGCCACGAAACAAACACGAGATTGCTTGCCTGTTTACTTATGCGAATTGAATAACATGCTTGCCATGATAACATGCTTACAGTCTTCGAATATGCCATGAACGTATCCTAAGGAGAACATAGAAAGAGAACTAAATTGTATGTTTGCATGAATCAATACAATACTAAATGTCGGTTTGTTAAGTGGATTTTTGATCAGTACAGCGAGGACGAAAGTACTAATCCCCCACTAATTTGCTAGCAGGTTCAGGGATTGGTCTGCTCGCGGCGGAGCTTCGCTTGAACGCGTTGAGGCTTGGAATGCCGAAGCGTATTAAGGCGTGCAACCGCATTGACGCTCGGACATGCAACAGGATTGATGCGGCCGAGATATAGAAGGCATGATGTATGGAACAGTGAAATCCTTTGTGGGCAAGAGAGAACCTGAGTGTTGTAGCCAATCTGGCACATATTGTGGGGCTATCGAAACCTTTGTAATATGATTTCGAATATCAATAAAGAGATTTGTTTCGTATACTCTGTTTTCCTTTCGTTGTGAATATCAACTCAAAGATAACCATTTGAGAACTTGTCATCTTGTCTTGCACGAGCGCAACTCCAGGCTTGTGCGGCATCACGCCCCCTGCGAGAAATGATTCGGGTGATTCGGGTCGGGGCGTGACATCTATTGCCAGTTTCAACAATTTTAGCAACTTTAGATAGTGTATCGATTATCCAAGTATCAGGTTCCGGCACTTCAAAGAAGTTCTACAAAATTTGTTATTTAATTTTTTTTTTTTAAAGAGTCTACAAAATGAAAGATTAAAGTTGCATAATTTAAAAGATTATTTATATAGTTGTATGTTGGCTTTAGTGGATTATATAACTGAATAATTGCCATATAATTGTAACATGGTTAAAAATACAATAGACAACTTACCATATATAAATGAAATTAACAACCAAATCAACTATACTCATTTCCTCCAATTTCTACAAAATTCCTAAACCTTAAAACCAAAATCAGCAAATTTGCCTTGTTTTGGGAAGTTTCAGACTGTTTTAGATAATTTAGGAAGTTTAGGCAAAAAAATCGGTTAGTCTCAAGGAAGTCCAAATTGAGAAAAGTTTTGGCCACTTTTATAACTCTAAAACAACTTACATTCTAATCAGGACCCAAAACTAAGAAAATTTCTCATATAGGTATGTGAGACAGGAGGTTATTAGCCAATAGTGATGTTATCATACATATTTGGCTTGTCTCAGCTCAAATACGATATGATATGGCGATACATATTGGAACCAATTTTTGAAACCTTGATCTTGAAGGTTGAATATTTCCTGTCATTCTCATACATATGTTGCAAATACGTACATGCTATTCACATTATTTTAAGAGGAGGGCAACCATTGATTGTTACATATTATATTGGCCTTAGAAATTTGCTTGCTTGACTATACGCAGCCATGTCATCTATACATAATCATTGCATTTCACGATAGCTCAAAGTCATAGGCTACATGCTCTCTATTACAACAACATCAAAGCCTTTTGTATGTGCATGACATATATAATTTTATTATCCACCATGGTCTCAAGCCGCCAACCATATTGTTTTCCGTCCATTATCTTCCATGGAACCTTCAGCCATCATGAACCCACAATAAGCCATTTAGAACACCAAACAAGTGTGATGCTGACACCAATAGAGCTCCATCAGATATAGCTTGCCGTTCAAGGTAGCATCATCCATTTTGTAGCATGCTGACACCAAACAAGGGCCTTGTATTATTTAAGCTACCTAGTCATTTCTTAGCCCAATGATTCAGACTCTTTGTCTATCCGATTCACAAGGCCAATGGTGCAAAAATTACAATAGGCAACAAGTACTATCGTGTTAACTGGTGAAAGGGATATCTTTCTCAATTCTATATCTTACAAAGTTACAATCATCTACTAGTGCAAGAATCTTCAGCAAACTTTAGAGAAAAATGTTGAGCTTGATGGATCTAAAAATTTTAAATGAAATCCTTTTGTATAACAAATAATTGTCGTTGTTCCTAGTACATTTTGTTATCGATCTAAAAAACCACTTCTAATGGTATTCTTATCTAAACCAACAATGCTGATGGTTGAACCCATCATGCTTTAGAAGTTCAATTACAATTCCTGGAGCTAGCACTTTGTTTATGATTCTTTTGACCTTGCTATGCTACTTAGAGTTTTCGTGAATGTATAGAGAACCAAGAGCCTAACACTTCGATTCTTCCTCCAACTAGTACAATCAACCATTTGAAAAAGTGAATAGATGAACTATAGTCGTTGCACTATTGTTGTGTAACTTTTGTTAGACAACATAAATATTAACACTCACCAACTCTCTAGAGTTTTGGTGTACTTGCAAGAACTTTAACATGGTATAAGAGCAACCCAAGTTCGAATCTACTTTGGGCCCAACTCGTTTATCCTACCCGATAACCAGTCTTCTAATGTGGGTTTGGGTGAGCTAGAAACGGATTTGGGCATAACTAGATCAACAGGTCTAACCCAACTAATAAACAGGTGGGGTTTGGGTCCAGATGGTAAACCATTTAACTTGACACGTTCAGTAAAGGGATTGGAAAGAATCCATCAAACTATAACCAACCCAATCACCCATTTGTGTCTTCCATATTTACCATAGTTTAGAATCAAAAAACTCCAAATGATCCATTGCCCTTATCTTCCAAAATATGATGGACGCATCCAAAACCAGTCCTATCTGCTCCACCACCAAATGCTAGCCCCCGTCATTGTTGTGCAACCGCACCTCTCCATAGAACCGAGACTTGTCATCCCCACTCCCACCCACATCTCTCACCGCAGCTACCCCACTGTGGTACTACCTATGCCTCAATGTTATTTCTCCCCACTGTTGTTTCTCCCCTCCACTGCCTACACCACTCGTCGTCGTTGTCTTTCCATATTAATACCGCTGCTCTGTCTTTCCATATTTAATATACTTTAGAATCAGAAAACATAAATGATCCAGCACCCTCCTCTTCCAAAATTTGACGGTTGCATCCAAATTGGTCCTACCTCTTCGTCCCACCATGAAACTCCAGTCCCCACAGCCTGTCATGTGACCGTGCATCTCTATCATACCATGTCACCAGACCAGCCACCTCCACCGTCAGTCGGCAACATTAGTGTGACCACCCCTCTCCATAGAATCGAGACTCGTGATACCCATGACAACCTGCATTCCTCGTTGTGGCTGCACGAAACACGTTGTTGCATTGTTGATGCCCCTGTGTATGCCTATGCCTCTGCATCGTGCCTCTCCAATGTTGTTGCTCCCCTCCGTTGTCTGCACCATTCACCAACACTCATCTCTCTATCGCGCCTCCTTCGTTGTAGCTACATGTGCCATGTGTCGAGCTCACTGCTGTCTTGACCACAGACTGGCCAATACTGGAGCGTGAAAGAGAGGAAAGTATTGAATAGAGAACTATTCTAACAGTTGAAGGCCCAGTCCAGCTCATCAAGCTAAGTGGGTCAGGTCGGGTTGGCCAATTTGTCTCAAGTCAAGTTCGGTGAGCATTGAGGGGTCAACACAAACCTGATCCGACCCACACCGTACCTGATCCCCACCACTTGGTGGGCTAGCATTCAACAACTATTAATAATCTGATGGTAATACAAAGCAATATATATATTCAGACTATTAGTCTATAAGAGCTTTTGTCTCTGACAGTGTCTCAACTACATGTTAATTTGGAAATGGACGTGTACACTATTAACTAGGGAATTCTTATAATGTCCTTATACTTTAATACCAAGTTTTGTTCAATTCCCTTCCTATAGTGTTCTGGCAATCTAACTCCCCATTAATTCAATGGGTGCCCCAAACCTCTTGAGACTATGATACCACAAATGAATTTACATTTTGATTAAAACCAGGTAAAGACAAATATAGTTACAGCAAGCTAAAACAGGCAGGTAATATGAGAATGTATGAAATAATGTTTCTCAAAATTGGCCAACCTGCTGCGCCGGAAGGTGAAGCATCCTGGCACAAGCGTCCACTGAGCAGATTGGGATGATAGAGAAGGTGCAAGCTTCCTCCGATCTCGGCATCCAACTTCCAGCTATCTTCCGCAAGACTCCTTACATTATCATTAAATCCAAGTGACGGCACACCCGCGCCAATTCCAAAACTAGGAAGAGTGTCTCCACCCCTAGATGACAACCGAGACATTCTCTCTGGGCCAATCGGCTCCTTAAAGATATAAACAGGACCCATCTCCGCAAACAAAGGGCACTGCCTCCGCCTCCTCTGCAAGCCAGCCATAGTCGGTGGCGGGTTCGTCCCAATGCAGCAAAACGCCAAAGACTTGGTGACCCTTGGAAACTCAAATGGTCGGCTCTCGAACAACCTCCCGTCTATGTACAATCTCAATTCGCTCTCCGACTTCCCCATCAGTCCCTGCTTGCAAGAATGCTCCAAGCCTACAAAGTACCAGCACTGGGGCTTAAAAGTATGCGTGAAGTGCAACGAATTCTTCCTCCCCTTGCCTCCCCCACCGCCGGTCTCCACCACAAGGAACTGGCCGTGGAAGTAAGCCTCCACCCCATAGTTGTCCGAGGATATGAAGCTGAACAGCCTCGGCATGTGCACAGTCCCCTCGCCGGCGAGCGCGCTGGCTGCGGCTGCTGCGGACATGGCAGAAGACTTGCCCGACGTGGCAGCTGCGGCAGCAGCGATGGCCGCCGCCGCAGTCGCCGTGTTGAGCGTGTCCTCGAACGACTCGATGTATATCCAGGTGGCAAACGCGTAGCCATTGGAGAATGGCCAGCGGGACTCCCCGGGACCCAGAAGTCCGGAGCTCTCGCCATCGAACTCGAAGGTGCATTTCGGTCCCTTGGCCTCTTTGCTCCCTACGGCCTTCTCGAAGGCCAGCATCAGCCGAGTCGACCACTCGGTAGTTAGGGTTTTCTTCACCAAACTGAGCAATGACTGCAGATCTTTAACAGTCAAAGAATGGGAACACAAAATCTGGATACAATCGCACAGCAACAAGGACAGATCGCTACAACAGCAGCTTCGGTGTAGATCGTCTCCACGGACTCCATCAGGGCGGCGAGCAGGCCCGACTCGGAGCACATGGCGCGGTTCCTCGTGCAGGCCTGGAGGATGGCGAGGAGGCCCCTGGCCATCCTCGCCCGCGGCGGCTCGGCGTCGCCGGAGGGGTCGGAGGAGGGGAGGGAGGGGATGAGCCTGGCGGCTAGGGGCGCGGCGTGGGGGTGGACCATGACGGGGGGGGGTCGTTGGCGGCGGCGGCGTCGAAGCCGTCGACGCCGCCCATGGTGGCGAGGAGGGCGTCAACGACGGTGCGCGAGACATCCGGGGAGGCGGCAACGGCGGAGCGGAGGGCGGAGAGGGCGGAGGGGTCGGAGAGGGAGGAGTCGAGGAGGCGGGAGAGCTCGGGGGGGACGTCCGGCATGGAGGGCCTCAGGCGGGGGCGGCGGGGGGAGATCAGCGGGGAGGCGGGCGGATCCGGATCCGGATCCGGGACATGGAGGGGGTTCGGATTCGGGTTCAGGTTTGGATTCGGATCCGAGTCCTGGAGGGGACGGGGGAGAAGGAGTCGTCGGGAGTGGGTGCGGGTTGGGGTTGGGGAGGGTCGGCGTCCATTGCTGTTGTTGTTATTATAGGATCATTAAAATGGAGACTAGAGGAGTGAGGAAGAGGACAATGAGTAGAGAACGAAAGGGATAATGGTGGGAAGAAGAGTACTGGAAATGAAATGGAGAGTGAGGTGAAGGGGGTGGAAATGAAATGGAGAGTCAATGTAACGAAACCTAGTTTTCTTTTGGGTAAAAATAAATCTACACACACAAAGGTTTTTTCGGTATTGACTTTATACTATTCAAAGATGTGGTCTTAAGGATCTACGCTTGAGCATTACCACACGCTCGAGCATTAACACGTCGAGCATATCTGCTACGAAAATGTCAGATCTTAATATGTCAAAATCATCTAGCATTTAAAATTCGACCGTCATTGTTTGGTAATTGTTCCGCCTCCTATATGTAATATCCTGTCCGACGCACGCCGAGACATTGTGTGCAAATTGGGTTTGAGTTGTGCAAAAAATTGTAAAATTTGAATAATGATATAGATTTGTTTAACTTAGGATTAGATAGATTATGGAACATAACTTGTTTATATGGTTATACTAATTAAGAATATCGTACATCACATCAAATGTTTTCTTTAGGAATCGTTCGGCATCTGCTTGGTCGCGACAAAAAAAAAATTCATGATGAGTGGTGTGGTCCTTCTTTCCTTTATCTTCACACTTAATAAAAAGTTCATTTGTTTTCGTTGTATGGTTTTGATAATGAGTTAATGAAAAGATGAGTAAAAGAAGTTACTTAATTATTGTTTGTTTACAAAAATGTTGATCGGTAAACAGTAGTGCATATATGCACGAGATATGTGGTAAGAGTTGTGTAAGGGAAGCGACACAGGTGTGGTTTGACACCACATAATTGTTGGAAATTTGTTCGATACCACAAAATTATTGGATGTGGTGTGGTACCACTGAAACTCGGAATGGTTTGGGACCAATGGGTCGTCAATGGGAATAACATTGGAAGTAAAATGATATCGCGAAAATGAATTGTTGTTACGTAGAAAAATGACTTTGCAATTTCTTTGAGTTTCTGCACCATGCATATGTTTTATAGTTAAATTGTTCATGTGTTTGCATGGTCATGGATAACTTGTGTAGAAGATTTTGGATTTTTTTCACGAATGGTATCTGGAACACCGAAACCGTAACGGGCCTACGAGAGAAATGAGAAAAGTGTCTTCTCTCAGTTAAGAGAATAGGCACAAGTACATTCTTTGGGAGAAAAGAAGAGTATGTGTGTATTGGTTCGTGAGAGAAGAATGACATGGGTATTAGAGTCCATCAGTAAGGCTTGCTACCTGTACTGGGGATGTCGTAATATCAAAAATAGTCCAAAATGGTGTATCACCAGTGACCGCCATGTAGTTTAGGTTGCACACTAATAACAATTTTATGTATGCTTAACAAATCTGGTACAAAAACAATTTGTTGATATTCAATTTATATATAATACTTGTTTGCAGGACTGGACAAATCGGTTGTTGGTAAAATTCACTTTTAAGTTATATATTGTTCGTGTTTTCACTTTATATTGTTGAATATGAAGATATGAATAAGATTCCATGTTTTCATTTTATATTAATCGAATATGAACTGTCAATGTCATTCCCCATTTCTTATATACATATTTTTCGTTATTATTCATGTATCATGTTTGATATGGTATCTTGAACGTGTTTTCCGTGCTTGTATCCATGTATTAGTGATTTGAGTATCGGATTTATTTTATTTTTTGTGATAGTTGGAGATCCGACAGGTTGATCATCTAGGTTTATCTTATAATTATCACCTAACCCCATTCTAGACACATACATGTCGGGGTAGTATTGCACCTCTTATCCTTGTTTGGTTGTAGAAGTGTTTTACTACATCGCTGATAGATACATATTCAATCTACCGTTCAGGCTTTATTTATAATAATAGACTTGTATCGTGCTTTCAATATGTGTTTATTCCATGATTCACATATTGTTGCTTTAGAGGTCACACTTAGAATGGGTTGAGAACCCATGTTTTGACCACTGTCCTGGAGGTAGTTTATGTAACCATTCATAAGCTTCCTTGCGTAGTTTCATTATCTTATTAATCCCTTTCTCATAGTCAGCTAAGGGGTATGCATCTAAAGCTTTCCACATAAGATATTTAAGCTTTGATCTGGATGTTTCTTCTTAAAAAAATTATATATGTGCCTGGCACAAAATCTATGCTCTGCATTAGAAAGAAGATTCTGAAACACATCTAACAATGTGAGCCCGTGGGCTGATAATTTCCTTTTATTTTTTTTACTAAATAAAATACAATTATAAAGGTTATAAGCTAATTATATAAAGTGATAATAGAGAAGGAGGGGCCTTTTTGCAAATTGATTAATACCTAGGGACCCAAACACAAATTTTCCAATTCAAACTTTCTTCCTTCTGGCCGACCCTATAGAATCTGCAAATCCAGATAGGAGATTGTTAAAAATCTATTGATCCAATCCAAATCTGAGGATTTTCTCTTATCTACTCTTTCCTATAAACCATATATATATATATATGTATAGAATTCTGGGTAGACGACCCCTCCTCCTCCATACAAACCCTAATCCCCTATGCCCTCCAGTTCGTGAAGCTGCTATACAGAGGGTTCAGCAAGAAACAGATCATTCGAACAGGTAGCCCCCTTCTTTTCACTTATCATACATATAATTCCTTAAACAAGTTAGTTATGTTCATAATTCCATTACATTAAAGGTATTTGTGATAATGTCTAAGAAGGCTTAGTTGATGATGTAAGTGACATGGAGATGGATTGAGGAATTCTCTGTAACATGTGGTATCAATGATTTCAGGGACAGGTCAATTTTAGGTAAATATTAAGAAGTTGGGTCTTGGGTGTTAATTAGAGTATCTTGGATTGGGGGCAACCTTGGTGAAACAAAACTTGTGCCAAATGTCAAGTACATGGGCTAGATTTGTATGTCAACTAATATGAGGTGTATTAGTTTCTAGGGTGTAAAGGTAATGTCAGTCTAGTGTTTCACTGGAATGGCTCGAGTAAGGACTGCATTAATGTGTACCAAACCTTTTGTGGAGTACCTGTTGAAGTACAGGTAGGCAACTCTAGAGGGGGGGTGAATAGAGTTTATGACAAAAATGATCAATTAAAAACTTAAACTCTTTTCACCAATAAAATAATCAGAGTAAAAGAAATGCGAAAATAAAGTAGGCAAGATCAAGCACAAATACAGCAAGATTTTTAACCTGGTTTCCCTCGTGGAGGACTAGTCCAGGCCTGAGAACTCTAGCTCAGGATTGAAATCCACTATTTATGAAATAGGGTTACAACCACGTGCCTTTTCACAGAAGAGCACGCCAAACTTCTTTCAATGATCGCTGTGGCAAACTTGGACTTTTCTAAGCGACTTACAACTTCTTGTACTTCAAATTTAGCTGAATCGTACCGAGCAACTTGGACGGTTGGAAAGTTTGAAAGCTAAGTTGGATGGGAAGGTAAAGCTCTTTAATATGTAGGCTATGTAAGAGAAGAAGATGAAAGATTGGATGGTTTGAAATGAAAAAATTCAAGACCTATTTATAGGATTCTGGGTAGGCAGAATTCGGCCAGAATTCTGTGTCTAGAATTCAAATTTTTGGCCGTTGGACAACTAGCAGTGATCAAACCCTAAAAATCAGCTTCCTGTAATTTAGGGGGCAGAGTTCGGTCCGAACTCTGTGTGGAGGCAGAGTTCGGCCCGAACTCTGTCTCCTATGGACAGAAAGTTCTTAATGGGCTTCTAGATGAATGGGCTGAGTTGGATATTGGCTAAGTGAACCTATAAGGCTATGTCTAGCCCAAAGTTGCTCAGTATGACCCAACGTACATTATCCTATACTCAAAAATAGTAAAATTTACAGACTCCAGAATACACAAAGTAGTAAATCTTCAGGCAGCTGTAGTCTTGAACCGATGAGCTGAGTTGATCGATTTAGAGCTTGATGTATCAAATTGGATTATGACAAATATTATTTTGTTAATTGTCAAGATTAGGTTGACTGTGATCCGGTTTGGGTCAACAATCTCCCCATTTTGATAATTGACAAAACGTGATATTTGCATGTCTCAATATTCATACCTGGACACATTATGGCTCCCCCGTACTTGAACAAGTTTTGCTCCCCTGTAATATGATATTTTCTGTGACAAGTTCTCATCCAAGTATACGATATATATATAACTCATATCACAATATTTTATGCAACAAAGACAAATATCAAGTATTCTCCTCCTTTTGACAAACATCAAAATGAAGACCAATATAGAGAAGCAATATAGAGACCATCCACATAATGAAAGATAACATGCTAGCAGCAGTTCGAAATAAAGTCCAAACAGAGCCATAGAGTTTAACAAGGCTAATAAAAATTAAAAGCATAATCAAAAGAAATATAGTGCCGAAATGAAAAAATAGTCCTAAGCATCAGTGGCAATACAAAAGCCATATCCATCATGGAGCATGTGAAGGCCCCACCATCGGAACCGGTATGTCGGGGAACAACAAATGCGGAGGTCGGATCAAGATAGCGACGGACCCAAGAATCGTCAATACGATAACCGTTGCGAGACGGATCACGCATCATCAGAATCGGCATCATCGGATGGGAGGCCATGGAATACTGAATGTCATGGATGGAGTTGCTGAGCGCACTCATCTGCAGTGTGGTACGATAGTCCATCTGCATCCAGCGGTCGTCCATCTCAGCCCAGCGTTCGTCCTCCAAACGGAAGCGATCGCGAAACATAGTCTGAATAGAGTCAAGTGTAACAGTGGACTCGGGCAAGGGAATCAGGAGCAACAAAGGGTGCAAGAGAGTCAGGCTCCTCAGCGGCATTAGACTCAGAGGAGGCCGCAGCAGCAACAATTCTCTTTGCCTTGGTCAGATAGGCAGGAGGGGACAAGGACTGACACTGATCTAATGGGACATGAAAGGCGCAAAAGATCATAGGAAGATACATGGCATAAACCAAAGACTTTGGTTTAGGCC
>JANAVB010007227.1:0-39461 GCA_029216955.1 Iris pallida
GGAATTTGAAGCCAATGGAAGAGGTCAAGCTGTATGGATGAGATTCCTATAATTCTAATCCTATGTTGCAGGTTCACATCGTACAGTAACGTAACCGAAGTGACAAACTCGACCTGCATGGGCCACCACAAAAACATGTAACCCCCAGTCCCAAAATAATTAGGACTAGGTACGTTTCCATGTCAGCTGCATACATACGAAGTATACTCCAATATATGAAAACCTCGTACGAATACATAAGCTGTAAAATGCAGTAATTCCAGAATAACTAAATCTCATCCACTAGATAATAAATAATATAAGAGCAACTTTGAATTTGTTATGTATACAATCGTTGGGCGGAGACAAAGTCCACTACCAACTATCTCAAATAAAATGTACAAGAAGTGATCGATAAAATAACGAGACGAACCAAGCGCAATCGTCTTCGAAAGAATGGAGAAGATCACAGCTTGGCTAGAACACCTGCAAATTCACAGAAGCACACACCTGGAGAGATAACCAGGTCCTCAGAGGGACAGTAACAAGATACATAATATCATGCCATATAAACTGAATAAATATTGCTCAAATAAATAAGGGATGCCTGCAATAGGGTACCTAACCGTACTATAGTGAATGCAATAAGAACAAACCTTTGACGCATGGGCCGGATCAGGAATATCAGGAATCAGGACCGTATCTCCTACTGGAGATAACCGGCAATCAGGACCGTACCTCCCACTGGAGATAACCGGCTATCAGGACCGTACCTCCCATTGGAGATAACCGACAATCAGGGCAGTGCATATATGACCCATACATTAAGAACTGTTCTTTCCACCCAATGTCTATTATGTTGTATCCACAACATAAATCCTCTATTAACCAGCTAAGTCAAACTAAGTATGCAACCTCTATTAGCGGTTATTCCTATCGCACGGCTTATACGTACTAGGTGGCCAGCCAATTACGCACGTCCGTGTTCTACATACGACACACAACTTCGTGGTATAACGTGTCAAGGCCATGAATGCAACACACAAGGTGGTCCCTTAAATCTAGGTTTAATGTGTAAGAAAAATAATACATAGCAGGAAATATAAATGAACAGTAAGTTCTAACAGGTTATGCCATGTATCACAGTTTATTTTACATAAAAAATAAATAATACATAAATATGAGCTAAAATAAATAAACAATAAATAGACAAGGTGTCTTGCCTGAGGTCCTTGCTGGTGAAATCGACAATCCCGTTGGGTACAGAATAGTTACAGGGCTACACAAGATGAACTCAGACGATGTGACAAAACTTCTAAAATAAAAACCAAAAATAAAATATTCTAAAATTTTTTAGGAAAAAATATATGATGTGTATTTTTCTGTCATTATTCTGAAACTTCAAACGGATCGTGATTCTGATTCCTGGTTCTCCCAGAATCTCAAAAACACTAAAGCGTGTCAGATTTTGGACCACTGATACTCCGCAAATTTTTCAGAAAATTAAGTTCCGAATTTATGAAAATAAAATTTACATTCAGAAAATATACCTCAATACGATTCCAACAAAAAAACTGGAGGTCAAAAGGAGTCCGAAGTTGGGAGTTATGGTCATTCGAAGTTGCTACAACCTTTGAAAATTGAGGCTGAATTTATGACGAAAAAAGAGAGAAATTTTGACAAGGATGGTTTGAAAGATGATTTGTGATAAAAATAATATGGAGGAGTACCTGCCTATTTATAGGATGTGGGAATTTCCAATTAGATAAGAATTAGGATTCCTTTAAACCCAATTTAGATATTTCCTAATTTAATTTAAAAGCAATCAAATCCAAATCCAAATCCAAATCCAAATCCAAATCTAATTTAAATCAAATCAAATTCTCTTAGTTTAAAATCAAATCAATTAAATCCAATTTAAATCTATTTAAATTTTTAGCTCAAAATCAAATGGGATAAATAAATTTCGAATATTTAACTATTTAAATAAATCCAAAAATCAAATCAAGATTTAAATGGCCACCATAACTTCCAAATATATTTTTCAAAATACCAATAATAATAATTTTGAAAATAATAAATATTTTTAAATATCTTTTTAAATAATAAAATATTTATTAATAAATCTCAAAAATTATATTTTTATTTAAAATAGACTAATAAATAATTACGAAATATATGTATGCACGAATAATGCATACATGATTATGCTTTTCCTAGTATACAATGAAATATTATTTATGATTAATAACTGCTAAAAGTAAAAAGGCTTTTTATAGCAAGAATAATAATTATATAATATTTTGAAAGTGTATAATAAAATAGAAAAAATATTTTTCTAAAATATGTACGCTCGCATATATTCGCACTTGACGAGCAACTACGAAAAATAAAATTTCGTGCGCGACGTACAATACGACTATGCGACGTACAATATAAATTTTTTAAATCAGTACCAAATTTAATATATATAAAAAATATAGTAGAAATTTAGGGATTTTACATGTGGTTTGTGTGTGTATGGGTGTATGTGGACATGTTCATATGGTTAGATATTAGGCGTGTGTGTACGTAAAATATACATGAAAGTGTATATGAGAGTTTCGGTTTCAAAACAACGACTATCAAGTTACACTACTCATGGCATATTGGTTAAACAACCTACAATACACAACCTATTTACTTATAACATGCATGGCTAACCATATACATATATATACATAAGGAGGTAGAGATTTAGTTATGTATCTATATACATTATAACATGTATGCATAAATTCTATATATATCTATACAGGTGTATGAACATAACATAGAGAGGAAATGTTAGGTTTACATGGCAGTGTATACTAAGTTAGGGTGTGTATGTCCTTGTACAGGGTATAGCTTAGTATTGAAAGGTTAAAACCGATTTTAGTTCAGCATTTACATACAAAATCTGAAAATGGGCTAACATTTAAACCAGTGCAATATTAACATAATACAATTTCAGAATCTAGGGGCTTGAACATCACAACCAACTTAATGCTCCTAACACAACCTAACATGATGGAAATAAAATCCTAACATACTATCCACACATTTATCTATGCATACAGTTCAATATTACATATTAAATCTGAAAGTGAACTAAATATGGAAATCAATGTAAAAATGTTAACATGTATTCAGTTTAGAATTTGGGAGAAATTCGAACATCAAACCAACCCAACGTTTATCATAACCTAACATGTAAGAATATGAAACCTAAATTTATATCCCTACATACCACAATGTATATAGCTCAAAATATTCTATTTACAACAACAAATTGAACTAACATTTAAAATCCAATATTAAGGGTTAATATGCACACGGTCTTAGATTTGACAAATTCAAACACAAACTCAACTAAAATTTTTTGAATTGAAACCCTACGTATAACATACATGTGCAGTGATATAAACATAACTAATAACATGAAATCTATATTTGAATTATGAATTTAAACTGGAAAGCGGAAAACCAGAAATATTAGGATTTTGACAATTTAAACATCAACAACATATTAATATGTATTTAGATAGGTGAAAAATCAAGTGTAGCATGCATACGTATCAGGCAAAGAGTCTGTGTCCACTATATATATATTCTCATGTCCCAATATAAAAATCAATTTCTATATCAAGACCAACATTTAGATTTCTACCATGATTGCAAAGTAGGTGATTGGTGTAATCAAGACAGTTTTATTATTATTATCATTATTTAATACAATAATAATAGCAAGAAGAAATAACAATGAAATCTATTCTGCTTATCTGTTTAAAGGAAGAACCATTTTGAAACTATAGCTATAATATCAAATCCAAGATAAGGTCTAGCAAAACCGTCGATTCATTGTATTAAGAAGAAATTCATAGTAAGAAGTTGCACAAGGTTCATAAAAATAGCCAAAGCTACTCCTAAGTTAAATAATGAGAAGCAAAACAAAACAAATAATAATTTTTTTTGAAGGACTGAAACAAAAGTAGAGAAAACATGTTCAAAAATATTTAAGGTACAATCTGATAATCATATGCGTCTATCCACAATCATGGTACTCTAAATCCTCGTCATACTAGTAAGCAAGGCTACGATAATCATAGAGTCCTCGACTTAGGCACATACCTCTAGAATCATGGTATTTAACATTTTTGCGATGCCGCTAGCTTGGCTGCAAAAACCTTAAATTCCCACACCCGAAAAATATATCCAAAATCAGACTATATATCCTCACCATGCTGGCTAATGTGACTATAGAAGACTAGATTCCATAACTTAGATGACCTAGCCCATATAATTTCATCTTGACAAAAATTAAATTAAATCAACAATGAATACCCAAAAATCAAATTTATCAACGAACATCAAGATTCAAAAATGAACAAAAATCCTTCAAATCATATAAATACAAACTCGGATGCTATAGCTAACATCAAGATTCAGAATTCAACAATCTTCTATCAAAATTAATAAATACAAACTCAAATTCAACAATAATCCATCAAAATCAAATTCAACAACGGAAAGTAAAGATAAATCAAATCAAGGGAAGAGAGTTTTCAAATCGAAGTTAAAATAAGATTCTTAAGGGTCGTTCCAGGAATCTCTCAGGAGATCCTAACTGTGATTGAGTACCTTCAAAAAAATATTTCCTAGTCCTACTGCAGGCTGTAGTGGTACTCTAGTTCGAATACCACTACATAAACTCGACCTGCATGGGCCACCACTAAAAACGTGTCACGACCCGCACCCTAGGGTTAGGTTACGAGAATGTAATAACGCCCAGCCTACGCCGCAGTGTCGGCGGTAGAACGTTGTCCTAGGTCTCATGCATCTAACAGTATAAGGCTAAGCAGTTTCTGCTCCCCGAATGGGGGTGACATAGCAGATACAATCTCAATCACAACTAAGGTAGAGCAAGATAAAAGATAGGTAAAACATGAAATCCAAAAGAGATACAGCAGATAGAAGCCTAAGTGTCTAAGATACACAACCCAGAAATACATCTCAAAGCTCAAATACAGTAATCCATAAAATAAATACAACTCCAGACAACTAAAAATAGCTAACTAAACAACCTCTAATGTGTCTCCTCTAGGCTAGCAGGCAACCTCTAGGCTATCTGTAAAATTTTATCAACAGGTCCAGTCAGGACAAGAGCGAGCACAATACATCTCAACAAGTCATAGCAGGAAAGGAAATATAATCATGCTAGAGAATAAAATACAGGATCTGAAGAAATAACATAATGTAAAAGAGAGACTGTAAGTAAATATCTATGATATATATAAAGAGAGACAGTGCTAGTGATTCAGAGTACGGCATAAACATGTGAATGGCTAAGGACTGATTCATGATTACACTACTTGGAATTGATTCATGATTACACTACTTAGATTTATTCACATGTTTATTTATACTCCTCCATCCCCAATCAATACACAAGGATCCATTCAAGTTACGTTAAGATTCATGATTATACTACGTTGCCCATAAAAGGTGATTCATGAATTGATTCGTGAAGGCTCGGTGATCATGAGGGTACATGAGTCACTAGCTTATTTTTGAAGATTCATGATAATAGAAGCATAAGATACGTGATGTAAGTGAAACACACATGAGACAAAAGTATCTGATGCTTCCGAGAAGGATAACATCTCATGAAGGAATACATATAGTACCAATCCGTGTTCTAACGTGTCAGCATCAAGTAAGATAGTCTAAAGCAGGAATATAATCCTAAACATGATATAAAATGATCAGAGAATGTACTCGCCTGATAACCTGAACAGCTGCTAAGTATAGGGGTCCAACTGAAGCCACAGAGTCCTATTTAAAGTAACACAGGTTACAAGGTGTTCAAGTTGTATTAAATGAAACTCTACAAGCAATCTATATTATCCTAGGTTCTTCTAAGTCAAAACAACTCTAGGTCAACTCCGGTCAATAATCTAGTCAAACTAGGTCAAGTGTTGACTTACAGTTGACTTTTGGTCAACTGGTCAACTCTGGTCAACAGGGTCAATTCTTGTCTAATTATTAAAGATATAAAGTGTACTTCGTTATTCGTACGTCGAAACTTACGACATGCAAATCGAGATAAGATGATCAACGGTAAAGTTGATAATCTTATTATAGTGATCCACGTGTCCATTTTGCCAATTTCAACGATGTGAGATCACTGGAATTGACTGATCTCAGTTCCGTTGTACTAATCCCGAAATACGAATATTATAAGAATTAATTATTAATAATTTAGAAAAAAGTTAGACTCAGAGAAATTATCAACAAACATTGTCGGATGATAAAATAAACATCGCCAACGTGTCCAGAATGGTCAAATTAGCTAGGATAGCCTACCCATCGGTCCAATTTGGATACAAGGGTAAAAAGGTAATTTCGGGTCAAAACGGTATCCGTGTCGGAGCCGTTTTGCACCGAAATACGTACAAGAAAATAAGTCTATAAAATATAGCAAATTATATGTCCACGAAACCAGAATGACGATACGAACCCAACGGTATCTCCAGAATTGGATTCCGTTGACCCGATCTCAATTTGGTCCGTTGACCAGAACTTAGAATTCCGGTTTGTACGGAAATACGTGCCAGAGCCAAAGTTCTCAAAACTCAGCAAAATATATGTCAACGAGTCCATAATGACGATACGAACTCAACGGTATATCCGGAATTGGATTCTGATGAGCCGATCTCAAAATGACCCGTTGATCCGGATATTGGTATCCGACTTGCACCGAAATGCGTGCCAGATCCAATGTCCACCAAAACCTAGCAAATTATATGTCAACAAGTTCAGAATGACGATACGAACTCAACGGTATATCCGGAATTGGATTCGGATGAGCCGATCTCAAAATGACCCGTTGACCCGGATATTGGTATCCGACTTGCACCGAAATACGTGCCAGATCCAATGTCCATCAAAACCTAGCAAATTATATGTCAACGAGTCCAGAATGACGATACGAACTCAACGGTATATCCGGAATTGGATTCTGATGAGCCGGCGTCAAAAAGTTCCGTTAACCCGGACCGTGGGACCCACTTTGCACCGAAAAACGTGTCTGGACCCACGTCCTCCAAATCTAACAAATTTTATATGAAAACATGCCAGAACGACGCCACAAGTCTAATGGTGGTGTCAGAAATGAAATCTAGAGTCCCGTGTTCAAAA
Organism: Iris pallida; assembly: GCA_029216955.1. Taxonomy (NCBI): domain Eukaryota; kingdom Viridiplantae; phylum Streptophyta; class Magnoliopsida; order Asparagales; family Iridaceae; genus Iris; species Iris pallida. The sequence continues at coordinate 7,198 of JANAVB010007227.1, forward strand.
ATAGAATTTTACAAATTAGAAATTACGAATTCGGACGGCCAACTTTGGTGTCGAATTCAACCAATCAAACAAGCTCACAATGAAACGAAACTGGAGGGGTAGCAAGAGGGTTATACCAGCTTCGCACAGGAACTAGTAGTATACCAAACGGAGCTACGGTGGAGGAGGTACAAGCTGACGAATTTGACCCCGCGAAACTGTCCAAAATTAATACAATTTAAACGGTCAACTTGGTGGCCGGTTTTGATGTACCAAACGATAAAATCAACGGACGAAAATTGACAGGAGTAAAGGTGGATATACCGAGATTGTGACGGAGCAAAAAAATTGCCGATCCAACGGTCGGATTTCTCAAAAATTACGTACGAAGTTGCTGCGACGGGGCGCCAAAACGGACTTGATTTCGCGCGCGTCACGACGGGACTTCGTGCGAAACGCACGAATCGCCTCGACGGCGCGTCCCGGAGGACGGTGGCCACCATGGGAGTACTCGCCGGAGTGGGGCGCACCCGCATGGGGGTCGTCGGAGGCACGACGGTCGGCGGTGGTGCGCTGCACCGCCCGTGTGCGCACAGCCAAGGGTTTTCCCCATCGGCTGGTACTGCCTCTTCCGCGCGCGAGGCTGCGCGTGGGGCTGCGCGGCCTGCGAAGGCACGGCGGCGTGCGGGGCAAGGCGGCGGGGCACGGCGGACGTGAAGGAAGAGGTGGTGGCGGAAATGGTGGTTATTGATGGTGGTGATGATAGTTTTAAAAAAAAGAGGAGAAAAGAATAGGAGGTTGCTGGAGTGGTCGCCGACGGCGCTCGGCCACGACGGAGGAGGCCGGTGGCCGACGACCAGGCAGGAGAGGCTGCTCGGCCATGTGGGTGGGCTCGGGTGAAGAAGAAGAAGTTGCTGTTCTGTTGAATGTATGGGAAAAATAATTTAAGGAAGAGAGAGAGAGGATAAGAGAGAGATTTAATGAATGAGAGAGGAAGAGAGAGAAAAAGATAGATCTCTTGGGGTTAGGGCCGGCTGAGTATAGGGGAAATTTGTGAGTGAGTGTTGGAAAAAAATGTAGGGTGAGGATTGAATGAGGGAAATCAATTGGCTAAGGATTTAAATGTGGAAAAAAAAGGTTATTCCTATTGGAATTTCAATCAACAGAATTTTCCATTAAATATAAAAATAGGTAGAATGAGTACTCAATATTTTTCAAGGGTAATACGGCTGAGGGTGTCACGATGGAGGATAGCACGAAGCTGGGCTGGACTTGGTGGAGCCGGATTGGGTCAAAATCAGACATTATGCAATAATCGAATTAAAATTAGGTGTTGATGATCATGGGTAAATAAATAGCACATGGGGATTCCAATAAATGGGACACAAGTGGCATGCGAATAGTAGGCTCAATGTGGTCTCTGTCCATATTTGGGGCTGTCAGGTTTTGGTCGACAGGGTACCCACAAATCAAGTTGGAAAATGAATGTGACACCATGGGGTGAAATAAAATCGAGTCACGTGTCAGAAAAGTTGTGCGAAGAAATTAGAGTACAAAATGGCATGTCTGAGTGGGACACGAAGGTCATGGGTGAAGAGCGTCTCGAGTAGATCATGCATGATGAGTTGGTTTCAAGAAAATAATTGGTCTTGTGCTCTCAAATTAAAAGTCACGGTAACATGCTAATAATGATCAAGAAAAAGAGTGAAAAAAAAATTAATGATCAAATGGTCTAATTTGACCCGAAGTTGTGCGAAGCAAAAGGAGTACAAGGGAACAAGTTTGAGTGGGACACTATATACCATCATGAAGGTAATCCTGTCCACTACAAAACTCATGAAGAAGATTTCCAGAGTTGAACATCCCTGACACTCCAAATATCAAAGGAACGGGAAAGTACACTTAAAGATAAATAAAAAGAATAATTATTTATCGAAACTAATCAATCAGAAAATTAAAAAAAAAATCAACCCGAAATTCAGGGTGCTCACACTGATGCTCATAACAGAACCGAGTTAACAAAATATATTATTTGTGATGAACAACCTTTTACATTCAGTGAAAGTGATTAGTATTATGATTATGCAAGTATCACTCTTAATCCTTGTTTTACTAAAGTTTCTAAATCTACTACTAGAGCGGAGGCTATGAAAATCTTTCAAAGATGCAGGACAACTTTTAAATTTTTTTTGTAAATGTTAGTAAATTTTCTTTAATTTCTAATATATGGATTACTAAACAAAATATATTTATATCACGACACATTATATAGATCCAAAGTGAATATTGCAAAAACGTATTATTTGTCTACAACTTTTAGAATTTCCACATATTGGCTCTGTAATTGGTGGTGCTGTCATGCAATTTTTACGTGAATATGATATTCACAATAATTTTTTTTTAATAATACTAGTAATAACACTTCTTGTATTAATATTTTAAGTACATTAATAATAACACTTCTTTTAATAATACTAGTAATAACACTTCTTTTAATAATATTATAACAACGATTTTAATTTTAATTTTTACGTGAATATGATATTCTCAATTAGTCATGTCATTCATTAAATAGACATTAGTTTAGTTACCAAAATAGGATTTGAAGCTTCCATGCATTAATTAGCCTTCATGACTAGCTTAGAGGGGCACATTAGACCTTTTGCATTGGCATGATTAGACCTAGCATGGCCGGCCATAAGAAGAAGGGAGACTCTCTCTCTCTCTTCATTTCATTTGGTGCCATTTCATCCCAATTTGGTTCTTGCCCAAATTGTTCAATCCCTCCACCAATTCCTCTCTGTTCCACTCCAATCCTCTTCCACTCCTCTTCATTATCATCATTAGAAGGAGCCTAGGAGCTTAAAGGCTAAGAGCACTAGAAGAGGAGGCTAATTGCTAGGAGTTCGTATCCGGATCGTGTCCATTTGGCTTTGTATTGAGAATCCATCTCTCAATAGGTATACATCTCAGTTTTCTCTCTAATTAAACTCTATTTGTGCAATTTGACCCTTATGGATTCACCTATGGACTAGGACTACCAATAGGAGAAAGAATTAAGCTCTAATAACCCTTTATGTAGAAGTTATGTTGAGATTTGTGCCAATTTTGGAAGAATTTTGAGATGGTGCACTAAGTGTTTGTCATTTGGTAATATAGATCTATTTAGACTAGATTTGATTGTGTGTGTCTAGATCCGTGTCCATAATTGTATACGAGTAGGCCGTATCATGATACGGTAGGATACATAGTCATTTTAGGTTTTTTTTCCTTTCGACACTTGTGGCACACATGTCCAATTCTTCATGGCACATTGTAGTGGCTATAGATTGTTATAATTAGGTTCTAATTTATGTTTTGGACATGCTTATGTAATTTGGGTAGATTCAGACAAGATTTGTTATAGGTATCTTGACGTATCACAAGAGTACCATAGATCAACTGCGATACTAGGGTGATGCACACAAAGTGTTTATTTTTGGCTTTAAGTGAGTGTCATAGGGATGTGTGTATCTACCTATACTTGTACCCCTATATATACAAAGGAAGATAGCTATATGTATATATAGATGAGTGTGTCACTAGTTAATATCTTGTGTATATATAGGAAGATACCTAGTAGTGCATAGTGTATACCTACATGTGTGTGTACCTATGTTCATAGATGAGTGTGTGGTTATAGTGTATATATATTTATGTGTGTGGATCGATGGTAGAGAGTGTGTGTGTGTGTGTGTGTACCAACAGGTGTCTGGTGTGTGATAGAGTGGTGTATTGTGTATATGTATCAGTGTGAAGTAGTGACAACAGTGCATGTACCCACTGTTGCAGCAGTGTGCTAGAGAAAGCAACTGCAGTATGGGTACATGGTAGTAGCATGTGTTTGACAGCAGCAAGGGGTAATTAACAGTGAGAATATGCAGTAGCAGCGGCACTTAGAGTGTGCTAGCTGCTACAACATGTAGAAGAGGAGGGAAGTGTGCCACTGTACTGATGGAACTGGGGATTCCCAGGACCCTTCCTTTGGTGTGCGTATTGATCGATAGAAAGTTAAACAGATCTAATACGTGTTCTAACCCTTCATAGGTGAAAACTAGGGTTCACGAATTATAACTGCGGTGGAAAGGAGACAAGTAATTCCTGGCAATCTCGAGCGGACGACCCCAAGATCTTCTGCACGTATTCCTTCCTCGAGTTGGACGTCGTGTGGGCGACGATCTCCCAACCTTTTCTTCTCCTTGGCAGCCCTCTCTTTCTCTCCTTACGTGAATCACGAATTTAGAGAAAATTTTAGATTTCTGATCAGTAATCTGGCGGTCAGAGAATAGAGGATATATATGGGCTACGGCAGGGACCATAAGGAGAAATTAGGGTTAGGCCTCCTAACGGATCTGGATATCCCGTGTTCAGCCCGAACACACAATCCAGGCCCATTAACAATAGCTCGGTCCACTAATGAGCTATTGTTGCACTACCTCCCTAATCCCAAATTATGTTTGTGGGCTCCTTTTATTATATTCTCGTTTGGCTCCCCATGTTAAGATATCGTATGTCCGTCGATCAAATTAAGTTACTGACAACTATATTGATTCGACATCTTTTATCCTTAAGTAGTACCGCTCAACTTTATTTGTCATGTCGGATATAATCCACCTGCAGGGTTTACATAACAATCCTTATGAGCTCCTTAAGAGGACATCATCAACCCGATGTATCGGGACATGGATTCTATTTATAATCAACAGTCCATCATACATACAATATTATTACCCAATTCATAGAGGTTGTTGATCCATAATGAATCTCACTCTTTTATGAGTCAAAGTAATGTACACTATATATACATGTCCGTTATTATATCCGGATTAAGAGCACAAGCATCCATAATAACAGAGGTGTTTGTTCTCTTATGTAGTCAGTACAAAGAGAATAACCTCAAGTGGTCCTGTTCAATACATACAAAATGTACTAGTGTAAACCTATAGTCAAGATAGACTAATACCAGATTACACTTCAACCTTTCCAATAGATTGTCCAAGTCCATCTAGGTTGTGAACTATTTATATACTCCATAGAAAACTGATAATATGATCTTCTGTGTGACACCACACACCATATTATCTACAATATAGAATATCAGACATTTGCATTAACACTTGCAACAAATACAATATGCAAACATTTGCCCATATGATTCTCATTCAAAATTTAAGAAAATAAGGTTACTACAAAAGTGATGCTTTTAGTATATAACCCTAACAATCTCCCACTTATACTCAAAGCATTGCTTTTCAGTATACTGTTACAAATCTCCCACTTATACTTAAAGCCATGCTGCTACACATCTGACTCCCATTCCCTCAACATGACTATCAAAAGCCTTAGCTGGTAAGCTCTTTGTAAAGGGATCAACTAGGTTGTCGGCTGATGCTATCTTGATCACATCAAATTTTTCTTTCTTTACGAAATCTCGTATCAGGTGGTACTTGCGCTCAATGTGTTTGCCTGTCTTATGGGCTCGTGGTTCCTTCGAGTTTGCAACTGCACCACTATTATCACAATAAAGTGTAATAGACTTAGGAAAACTAGGTACCACATCCAACTCCAACAGAAAGTTTCTAAGCCAAACCGCTTCTTTGGCTGCCTTAGAGGCTGCCACATACTCGGCTTCCATGGTAGAATCAGCAATACATTTTTGCTTGATACTCCTCCACACAATGGCTCTACCTCCCAAAGTAAACACATAACCTGAGGTAGATTTCCTGGAATCCCTATCTGACTGAAAATCTGAGTCTGTATACCCCAATGGAACTAAACTATCTGCCTGGTAAACTAGCATATACTCTTTAGTCCTTTTCAGGTACTTCAAAATAAGCTTTACGGCAGTCCAGTGCTCTTGTCCTGGGTTAGACTGATATCTGCTGACCATGCCTACGGCAAAGCAGATGTCTGGTCTCGTACATAGCATTGCATACATTAAGCTCCCTACTGCTGAAGCATAAAGAACTGCCTTCATGTTCTCTATCTCTTTAGGTGTCCTCGGACACTGCTCCTTTGATAGAGCAATTCCATGTCTAAAAGGTAAGAAACCTTTCTTAGAATTTTGCATACTAAAACGAGTTAGTACAGTATCGATATAGGAAGCTTGGGATAAGCCCAACATCCTTTTCTTGCGATCTCGTAGAACTTTGATCCCAAGGATGTGACCTACTTCTCCTAAGTCCTTCATATCAAACTGTTTGGATAACCATACCCTTACATCAGATAATACCTTTACATTGTTTCCAATGAGCAAGATGTCATCCACGTAAAGTACTAGGAACACCACCACGTTTCCGTCATACTTTCTGTATACACATGATTCATCCTGATATTGATCAAATCCATAGAATTTTATCACCTGATCAAAACATATGTTCCAAGATCTGGAAGCTTGCTTAAGTCCATAAATGGACTTCTTGAGCTTACAAACAAGATGCTCCTGGCCCTTTTCAATGAACCCGCCTGGTTGCTTCATATAGATGTCTTCCTCAAGACTTCCATTATGGAAAGCTGTCTTGACATCCATTTGCCAAATCTCATAATCGAGGTGAGCTGCAATAGATAAAAGAATCCGAATAGTCTTAAGCATGGCTATAGGAGAAAAGGTTTCCTCATAATCGATACCCTCTCTTTGAGTAAAACCTTTTGCTACAAGCCGAGCTTTAAAGGTTTCAACCTTACCGTCTGATCCTCTTTTTCTCTTATAGATCCACTTGCATCCAATGACTTTTACACCAACGGGTGGTTCTACAAGCTCCCAGATCTGATTAGAATCCATAGATTCTATTTCAGATATCATTGTTTTTTGCCAAGACTCTGCATCTTTATCTTGGAGTGCTTTATTGTAGGTACAGGGATCATAATCTTGTTCCTCAGGGACGAAGTCTGACGACTCTCCCAAGAACATATATCTATCAGGTTGTATCACAACCCTCCAACTACGACGAGGCACTATCGGTTGTGGTGTAACATTTGTGACACGTTGTGCAATTATTTGTGGTTCATCCTCTTGTACTGTTGGTACTGAAGTACTTGGTGTCTTACGTCTCAGTTCTTCTAGAACAACTCTACTTGTGGGTTTATGGTTCATCACATAGTCTTCCTCTAAGAATCGGACATTGGTGCTAACAATGACCTTATGATCCTTAGGACTATAAAATAAACCTCCCTTCGTTTCTCTTGGATAGCCTACAAACAAGCGTACTTCTGTACGAGATTCCAACTTATCTGCTTTTCCATTCAGCACATGTGCTGGACTACCCCAAATGCGAACATGTTTCAGACTAGGCTTACGCCCAATCCACAGCTCTGTAGGAGTAAGAGGTACTGACTTAGAAGGAACCAAGTTCAAAATATAAGCTGCAGTCTCTAAGGCATATCCCCAAAACGAATCTGGCAAATCCGAATAACTCATCATTGACCTAACCATCTCCATAAGAGTTCTATTCCTTCTTTCGGCTACACCATTCTGTTGGAACGTTCCAGGTGCAGTCAATTGAGATGCAATCCCAGCCTCTGATAAATAATTCCTAAACTCTCCAAAGAGGTACTCGCCACCACGATCTGATCGTAATGACTTGATACATTTTCCATGACGTTTCTCCGTTTCAGCCTTGTACTCTTTGAATTTCTCAAAGCACTCAGACTTACGACGCATCAAATAAAGTATCCATACCTTGAATAATCATCAATAAATGTGACAAAATATTCAAACCCACCTCTAGCTTGGATAGTCATGGGTCCACACAAATCAGAATGAACTAATTCCAACACATCTTTGGCCCTATACCCCTTTGCAGTAAAAGGCCTTTTGGTCATTTTACCTTCCAAGCAGGATTCACAGACTGGTAGTGCCTCCACTTCCAATGAACTCAAAGGTCCATCTTCAACCAGTCTTTAAATCCTTCTTAGGTTAATATGCCCCAATCGCAAGTGCCAAAGATATGTTTGGTTCATACAAGAAGGTTCTTTTCTCTTATTTAAGTTAGATGACATATTATTCATTTCCATAAGTTGCATTGTGGGCAAAATAGGATTAATGACATACAAATTATCAACCAATGCACTAGAACAAATAAAATGTTTATTCTTTCTAATAACAATATTGTCATTAAAATAAACTGAATATCCATCCTTAACTAGCATAGAAACAGAAACTAAATTCCTTCTAAGTGAAGGTGCATAAAGACAATCTCTTAATGTCAAAGACTTATTTCTACCAAAAGATAAAGTAACATCTCCTAATGCAACGATCGATACTTTTGTAGCATCACCCATGAACAAGCATATCTCTCCATCACTGAGCCGTCTGGTTTCCTGGAACCCCTGCAATGTATTGCAGACATGATTAGTGGTTCCTGTATCTACACACCAGGTGCCGGTAGATAACACCGCTAAACATGTTTCAACTACTAGTAAATGAGATATACCTTCTTTGTTCCCTTGTTTGAGAAGTGGACAATCAGTCTTCCAATGTCCTGACCCTTTGTACTTGAAATATTTGCCTTTCGGCTTTTTCACCGCGCCTTGAGGTCCCATGTCCTTCTTTGCTGAGTTTGCCTGTTTCTAAATGTTATTCATCTTCTTACCGCCTTTTGGCTTAGAAGTAGAAGCCTTTTCAGAAACAAAAACATGACCACTCTACCTAAAGAGAGATTCAGCATCCTGTAGCTCTTTTGCAAGTTCTGCCAAACTATACAATCTTTTGTTCATGTTGTAATTAAGGTAGAAATTGTCAAAACTTTTATGCAGAGTCCCGAGAATGATATCGACCTGGGTTTCTCCATCGATTTCAGCTCCAAGGATCTCCATCTCATTCAAATGACCCATCATCTTGAGAACATGATCCCTTACTGGTGTACCCTCAGCCATTTTTGTATTCATCAAACATTTCATAGCAAACTGCCTAGCTGCTCTACTCTGATGTCCGAAGAGTTCCTTGAGGTTATACATCATGTCATAAGCTGTGGTCATGGCCTGATGTTGATGTTGCAGTACATTTGACATAGATGCCAGAATGTAACATCGTGCCATCTCATCTGTCCTTTTCCACTTCTTATAAGCCTCTTTGACCTCTTCATCAGAGTTAGCATCAGGCTTAGGTGGGCATTCCTCAACAAGTACATATTTGTACTCCTCAGTAGTCAGAACAATGTCCAAATTACGTTTCCAGTCAATATAATTAGGTCCAGTAAGTTTGTTTTCTTTAAGAATCACCATAAGTGGACTGAAAGAACCCATTTTTGAAATCCTGAGAATCACATAAATAAAATTATGTAGGGCAAAAAAACTTTTTGAATTAACTAAATATTGATTCCCTCAAAACAATAATAAGAAATTCACCAACACCTTGAACACCAGGAATTTAGCATGCCACGATAGTGTGGACGTATACAAATTCAACTTTGTTCAAGTAGATTTTTCTTATTAATTTTACTATCATGTCAATATAACTTTATGACAAATAAAATTAATATGCTGGTCTTGCTCTGGTCATACAAATAATAGCAGTGACTCCGATGGGGAGGATACCATTATTTGTATCTAAGTGTATAACATTACTTAATACTAAGTCCATTACATTGTAATGAGTTCCTTCAGATGGAGAAGTGAACACATACTATGTAACTTTCTACAATTATCCCTAAGAAAGTTTGTACTGGTGATCCATAATTATACCCATCCGATATGGAGGAAAGCACTAAAGCCAACACGCAAGTATAATTACATCACCTACAAACCAGTAATGGAGATCATAGGATTTATACTAAATAAAAATCCTCTCCCACTTAGTTATTTAACAATGAGGATTTTTCTACTAGTTGATATTATGTCCATGTTGTCTATTATTAATGTAGGCTTGGTTTTCCCAAAAAAAATAACCACACAATAATAAACATGCATAATCAGAAAAAAGCAAAATGACAAAAATAAGAGAAAATATCCAACTATTATGGTCATCTTTGCTGCTCCGTCCTCAACTATCCGAATCCAAAATCTGGTGCTGCGTAGATCTAATTTTTTTTTAAAGGTTTTGGCCGTCGATTCCTTCATCAAAAATCATCTGTCTGCCTCTGGACTGCTTAAAAACAACATCTCGTCCGGCGTCAGAGACAACCACCACCCCATCACGATTGATTAAAAATAATTAAAATTACATCAATCCTATGCCTCCCGAAGAAGTTTACACATAATCTAGATTGAAAAATTAAAATAATAAGCACGATCAACCCTCGTGATTTTAATTACATCCACAGCAACAACAACATCCACGACATGTCCGTGGTTTAAACAACACAATAAAAAAACATGCATTGGACCATAATAGTTGGATCTAAGATGCTTGCAAAATCGAGTTAGAACAGATCTACATCTACCGACTATTACACAGCACAGGTTTTATTGGACAACATGGACGTATCAATCAATACGTAGATCCAAAGTGGCTCTGATACCAATTGATGGAACTGGGAATTCCCAGGACCCTTTCTTTGGTGTACGTATTGATCGATAGAAAGTTAAACAGATCTAATACGTGTTCTAACCCTTCATAGGCGAAAACTAGGGTTCACGAATTATACCTACGGTAGAAAGGAGACAAGTAATTCCTGGCAATCTCGAGCAGACGACCCCAAGATCTTCTGCACGTATTCCTTCCTCGAGTTGGACGTCGTGTGGGCGACGATCTCCTAACCTTTTCTTCTCCTTGGCAGCCCTCTTTTTCTCTCCTTACGTGAATCACGAATTTTGAGAAAATTTCAGATTTCTGATCAGTAATCTGGCGGCCAGAGAATAGAGGATATATATAGGCTACGGCAGGGACCATGAGGAGAAATTAGGGTTAGGCCTCCTAACGGATCTGGATATCCCGTGTTCAGCCCGAACACACAATCCAGGCCCATTAACAATAGCTTGGTCCACTAATGAGCTATTGTTGCACTACCTCCCTAATCCCAAATTATATTTCTGGGCTCCTTTTACTATATGCTCGTTTGGCTCCCCATGTTAAGATATCGTATGTCCGTCGATCAAATTAAGTTACTGACAACTATATTGATTCGACATCTTTTATCCTTAAGTAGTACCGCTCAACTTTATTTGTCATGTCGGATATAATCCACCTGCAGGGTTTACATAACAATCCTTATGAGCTCCTTAAGAGGACATCATCAACCCGATGTATCGGGACATGGATTCCATTTATAATCAACAGCCCATCATACATACAATGTTATTACCCAATTCATAGAGGTTGTTGATCTATAATGAATCTCACTCTTTTATGAGTCAAAGTAATGCACACTGCATATACATGTTCGTTATTATATCCGGATTAAGAGCACAAGCATCCATAATAACAGAGGTGTTTGTTCTCTTATGTAGTCAGTACAAAGAGAACAACCTCAAGTGGCCCTGTTCAATACACACAAAGTGTACTAGTGTAAACCTATAGTCAAGATAGACTAATACCAGATTATACTACAACCTTTCCAATAGATTGTCCAAGTCCATCTAGGTTGTGAACTATTTATATACTCCATAGAAAACTGATAATATGATCTTCTGTGTGACACCACACACCATATTATCTACAATATAGAATATCAGACATTTGCATTAACACTTGCAACAAATACAATATGCAAACATTTGCCCATATGATTCTCATTCAAAATTTAAGGAAATAAGGTTACTACAAAAGTGATGCTTTTAGTATATAACCCTAACAGACCCATGATTACTGACGGCCACTGACGATTCTGCGAAACGTCATGCTCTTACTGATGGGGCCTCTGGTGCCCAAGGGGGGACCATGCCGATCCTATTCAGCCAGGGCCCATGCGTAGGAAGGATTGCTCTTAACTATATATTACTTAGAACGGTAGGCTACCTTTATCCGTTAGGTACGAGTACTTTTGGTTTGGGTACTTGTATCTGACCGTGGCTTGGAACAATAACTTATCGCGGATTAGTTTGTCACATCTTGTCCTTGTTTGGTTGTAGGTGTGACTTACTACTTCGATGAGAAGGTATTGAACCTTGTTAGGGTCCGGATACTATATTGGATTCTTAGCATGGAAAGGTACGTCACCGTGAATTAGTTTACCATCTCCTGTCCTTGTTTGGTCGGGAGGGATGGTATGCTCGTTCAGTAGGTGCGTATTGGACCATGTTATAATTCGATTTACTTATTTATTTGAGCAATATTTATTCAGTTTATATGGCATGATATTACGTGTCTTGTTACATCCCTCTGAGGACCTGGTTATCTCTCCAGGTGCGTGCTATTGTCTTTCACAGGTGTTCTAGCTCTAGCCGTGATCATTGCTAATTCTTCGAGGATGTTTGCACTTGGATCATCTTTGCTTCGCTCGCCAACTTATTTATTTTCCATGTATTATTCCTTTACTCGTTGGTAGTGGATTTGTCTCCGTCCAACATATTGTATCAAGACAATTCATTATCTTTATATGATGTCTTTTATTCATTTATTTTGCGTGGATGAGATTAGTTATGGTTCTACTGTATTTTACAGCTTATGTATTCATATGAAGTTTCCATATATTGGGGTATACTTCATATGAATGCAGCTGGCATGTCTACGTTCCTAGTCCTACGTATTTTGGGACTGGGACGTTACAAGCGGCGACGGAAGCAGCACGGCGGAGGTGGAAGGAGCAGAGGCAGGGAAGGGGGAGCGGTGGCGGTGGCCGCAAGGGGGAGGGAGGGGGGAGTGGGTAAGAGGAAAGAGGAAGGAGATTAGGGCATTTTGGGTCAAATAAAATATTTTTTGACGGATTTCGTCCAAAGTGGAGGGTACTGTACATTTTTGCTAAACTGTTGGGTATACCGTGAAATTGGGTAAACAAAGTGGGGGACAAGTCAAAAAATACCTACTCTCAAATAAGTATGATACACCTTGAATTATGACCAAAATATCATCAAATAAGTGGGTGCATATTAAATTATGGTAAAATAAGTGGGGTGCAACTCATTTTTTTTTATTTATGAAGGTCAAAGAAGTTGACTTTTAGTCATTGACAGTTTACTTTAAAAGAAGAGAATTTTAAGTATTATGGTAATTCTGTGGGGTGCACATTGAATTATGGTAAAATAAGTGGAGGACAACTCAAAATTTTCTTGAGAGTATTTTGGTCATAAATGTGGGGTCAAAGGAGTTGATTGTTAATTATTGATAGTTATTGTAAAAGTGAAGGGTTTCATATATTATGGTAGTTCGGTAGGGTGTACCTTAAATTATGGTAAAACAGTTGGGCGTGCGGAAGCGTTTGCCAACCCACCTGATCAAACCAACCTTCGTCTAACAGACACCAAGCACAGATAAAGATAAGTATATGGCCATGACTACGTTACCTGGACAAATCCTAACCTTTATAACTCAGATAAAAATTACAAGATTGACAAAACCAATGTTGAACCCTTTGCCCTAATAGGTTCAACCCCCTCACCCCACTCAAGAAGAAAAGTAGGAGATTACAATTGAAATCGCTCACTATCCCACAGCAATTTTTAACTGAAGTTGATGACTCCTCGATTAGATCTCTTATCCTTCTATCTTGTATGGTGAAGTCCTAAGAGGAAAGTACTCCTAAGATCAAAGAGCGGGCTTTCTCTTAGATTTTCTATGGACGAGCACCCCGAATATCTACTTTTGTGCCTGTCCTTTGTGCATCCACCCTCATCCAAATTAAATTTCAGTTCATAATAGGATTGCCTAAATAGGAATAAAATAGGAATCCTATTATACCTAAAATATTCCATCAACAACCTATTTTAGATCATAATAGGATTTAATAAAATAAGAATCATATTATATCTAAAATAACACAACACCAATTATGGACATCCAAATCTAATCAAATCAAATATTTAACTAGATTTTGATTCCGCAAATATATTGATACCAAATCCAGGCTACACTCCAAAAATCTCCTCCTCCAGTCTGATGAGAGGGTATTGACCCTATGGGTCCTCAAATGGACTCCATGTCTGTTGTACCATGACAGAATACCTGTGTAGTGTCCCGTCCCGCTCAGTCAATCGGAGGAATCGGAACGCCGACGGCGTTCAGACTTAGCTTTGCAACGGCTGCTCGAAGACATCGCTCGGTCGAGGCGACCGCTCGCTCAGGTGGGGTAGTTTCGGTGAACTTGCCTCATCTTAGCCTTCACATAATAAATTGTATGTTTACAACTTGCACAAGTAGGCTTGATAACAAAAGAGATGAATCCACAAAGATAGGGGAATAATCTCGATGGGTCGAATTTAGTTAGAATATGGAAAGGTCCAACGGTCGGCTTAGAGTCGGTGCACGGTGTGCTTTGAAAATGACACTCGTCCCTTCGTCCCGTGGCTTGGGAGAAGGAAAGTTGGTATTCGCCACAAAGCTAAGAGTTAGCCTAAGTCATAGGCGTCGCCCGCGTAAATGCTCGATAAAGCATGCACGCTTCTACGATACAAGGCTTGTCATAGCCTTTGCTCGCCCCACGGGTTAAAGTTACATTGCACGGCTTATGGCATAAGTCTAGTCACCCAAAGAGCTTGGTTGTTCAAAGTCGATCGCGTGTACAGCACGTTCCATCAAGGCACAGCTTGACACAGCCTTTGCTCGTCAAGTTGTTACAAAGTTAAGTTAGGCAAGTTATGTTAGGCTATCGGAGTAGAAGCAAGCACGGTCCTACGAGTTCTATGGCTAGGTAAAACCACATAGTCTTGCGGTCTCAAGGCCTGTCATATGGAATATGACTTGGACGGTGGTGTCGTATAGAGTTCAGTTGGCTTAAGGTACGAAGCACAGACTTAGTGCTTAAGGCACGAGCTACGGTTGACTTCAAGTCGAGTTTAGAAAAAGGGCTATCAAATGGTCATTCTGAGTTGAATAAAATGATAGAGTAACATAAAAAGAAGGCTTGCGACCGTGGGTCGTCGAGGGATCTCAAATTTTAGAAGTTTTGGACTTGGTTCTGAAGGAAGGGTAACTTCGGAAAAAGAATGACTGTGTGAGACGTCAGTTCGAGTCGAGTCTTGTATGGTCATGGATAACTTGTCGACAAGTAAGAGTTTCCTTGAGCGGCTATCCGAGGCCACGGCACCGACTCGGCCTAGAAGAAAATAGGTTATAGTCGTACATAAGGTTTTAGTACAGGTTAAGCGGGGACTTTCCACGGTGCTCGCTCCTCGCGTCGAAAGGACCCCGATTAACAAAACTATACGTCCAGGATAGCTTGTTATGCTAGTTGTAACAACCACTTTTCCAAAATGAGGATATTTTTGAATTTTTGTGTGAATTTAATAATTATATTATTTTAATATATTTATTTATTTGTGTTAGTGTTATAATTTGGTAAAATCGTAGAACCACATTGATTAGATGACTAGTCATGACCAAGGGAGACTTAGTGAGATTAGACAAACTTTAAATCCATTTCTAATTAGTTAGTCTCTAATCTAACTAGGAAGATCATTTATAAATTTGACTAATCATTAAGTTAATAGGAGGCCATTCCTCAAAACCTTGTCATGACAACTTAGAGAGGGCTTCTTAGACTTTCTCCCCGCAACCCAAACCCTAGCCTAACCCTAATGTGGCCGGCCCCTATTTCCCCCTTGCCTATTAATAGCACTACTTATTCTACTTCCTCCTTCCATTTTATTTCTAACCATAATTTGTCGTTCTTCCCCAAATTTCCCCTACTCCCAAATTGAGTCCAAACTCTCTCAAACAAATTGCATTCTCTTCCCCTTGAAGTGGAGATGGCTCTATTGGCTAGCTTGGGAGCACTTGGACCCTTGGAGCTTTGAGGAGATCTAAATCTAGGGATTTTACATTGGTCTTCCAATTGGTATGAGCCCTCTAAACCCTTTAAATTTTATTTTATTAGTGTAACTACATTCATTTAGGCCCCCCATGCCTATATGATGCCTTTAGAGATGAGTTGAGGCTCTCATCTTCCTATTTGAGGTTTTTTCTCTTTTGATTTTGATTCAATTTAGGGGAAATCTGAAATTAGGAATTTAGGGTTTGTAGAATTGGCTAATTGGGTCATGCTAGTGATTTATAGCATGTAGGTATGCTTTGGGTCAAGTTTGGATCTATTTGGAGTGCATATCACGAGAGTATCGGATACGCATGCCAAGTGTTTGACAAAATGACCCACAGAGCATTCAATGCTCTAATTTTAGTTTTGAATATTATTTTGAGTTTGTTTTGCTATAAATTATCAATGTCATGATTATCTAGTGATTTAGAATGGTTTAGATTGGTTAAATAAGATTTGGGGGCTTGGTATGTGAGTGCCCTGCTCACTATTTCATATATCCGTCCCCTTTAGGTTAGTTCCGACCATTACCTCTATTTTGATTCAGTCACCCAAATTGATGTCTCCTGCAACTTGTTCAGTCCATTTTGTTTTACTGTGCAGTCCAATACTTCAAGTGTTCAATCCCCAATTGGGCTTTAGTGTTCTATCATATGTATATATGTTGTTGGTCATATGTATATGTGATGTCCTGTCTTCTCTTTGATAAATGTTGCAGTCCCTAGCTTAAGGTAATTTTTAATTGTTTGTTGGCCACTCCATAGTATCTTTATTTGTTCAGTGCTACCTAGAGGTGTTGTCCCATTTTCTAGATAATTAGTCAATATGTATGTAGTTCGGTCAGTCAATGGTCTGTCCTGCATATAGAGCATCAGTTCCTCTTATCTTAGTGATCAGTTGGCTTTAGTTGGCTCAGTCTAGTTATAGGATGAGATACATAGTGTGTTAAGTCCATGACTTGGTTGAATATTCAGATCCCTTACCTTTTACCTATCAGTTCCCATTTTTGATGTTGTCCTGCATTTAGGTATTTAGTTCAGACCCTACATCACTATGGGTTCAGTCATACATGTTGATGTTATAGCCCAGACATCTTGTCCTGTCCCTTAGCTTAGACATCAGTCTATTCACTGTTTATGATTCAGTTGATCACTTCAGTCTATATTTATATCCTCTTCTAGGTATCATTCCATATAACCACTGATACACTATTTACTCAGTCCCTTAGTTTTGAATATCCTTACTATCCCCATATTTACATGTTCTATCCATTACTTTGCATACACTCTTAATTGAGATCAGTCCTTGTTTAGCTTAGTAGCAGTTCACCTTAGGAGTATAGTCCATGCTATTGTTAGTTCGGATAATGAACTCCTTATTCAGTCTTTAATTCCATATTCATCCCACTGATACTTTAGGTATTATCCTTAAAATTGTCCAGTTAGATGTTCTGTCTAGTTGGGGTTGTGTTTAATTGATTCAGATGTGTGAGAGCATTGAAGGCTCGAGTTTAGGTGAATTGGTTCAGCCCTATTTTGGCCTGTCTTTTAGTTCAGTCCACTATAATTGTGAGTATAGGCCATTGCATCTTGTATGTTCAGTTCTTTGTTTAATAGTCTTGAGCTATGGAGAGTTAGGTTAGGATGTATTCTTGAGTATAGGCCATCGCTATATGATCAGTCTCCATCTGGGAACTTCACCCCGACATGATGTTGTCCTGTATCACCCAGGTTCAGTCCTTTGAAGGCCAGAGCTCAGTCCCTTGAATATTTGGATCAGACCTTGTTGTAGTGATCATGCATTTCTAATAAGTTCACTTCCTTGTTGAGTTTTGTCCTACACATCAAATTTGTGTTCAGATTTAAAGGTTGGTCCCTAACTTACTTTGTTTAGTTGTTTGATGTTGCAACCCCAGTATAGCATTGTGAAGTCACATACTTAGCATCAGATTCTTAAGTATCTGTCCACCATCCTAAAATACCTAGCCCTTTGAACAATTGGGAACAATCCATGCTATTCTCTGATTCACTCTTGAACTATCTTTTCACTCCTGAACTTTTGGTTCAATCCATACATCCACCTATTAGGATCTGTTAGCATGTTCACTCCTATACATTGTTCCTATCCAAGTTAACATTTGATTAGCCCATATCTTGGTATTGTCAGTCCTTACTTGATATAAACACTAATGGTTCAGTTCATATGCCTATTTCTACTATCTAGCCCATTATGTATGTTTTCTTCAGTCCACCCTATTCTTTGAGTTCAGACAACACTTGAGATAAGGTTTGTTAAACCACTTAGAGGTTTAGTCCTCTACTCTTATAAATTTTCAACTCATACATCTTTCATTCGGACCAGTTTACTTTTGTTCAGATGACTGATACACATTTGAGTTTCAGTATCCTTCGTTGCCTGATCTATCTCAGAGACAGTTCAGTCCATATTAGTTGTTCTGTCCCATCTTCCTTTATGTTCAGTCTTCTCCAAATATTTAATTGTTTGGTCCCTTGAATTTTGGGTCAGACATTGCATTGTATTTCAGTCCTCTTTGCAAATTGTGCTGGTATATAAATGAGAAGTAAGGGGGAGAGATAACTTGTAGGCTATAGCTATTGTGGCATATTGTTGTATATGGTTGTATGTATATAAATTATATATGGGTTATCCTAATAGATTTGAGTGTTGTAATGGGGTTTTAATACCACAATAGCCTAGCTCACAAAAAGCCTAAATTAGTCAAACCATAGATTTAAACTAAGGAACTAAGTTGACCCTAGAGTTGACCTAATTTGACTAGTGTTGACCCAAATTGACTTTATTGACCTAGATATGGCCGAGCAGCATGCATTTAACTCTATTATTTAATCTAGAACACTTTGTAACCTATAATTCTCAACTTAGGTCTCTATGACTCCAGTTCGGATACCGATACACAGTTTTTGCTCAGGATATCAGGCGAGTACATTCTCTGATCATTTCATATCTTGCTTAGGATTATATTCCTGCTCTAGATTACTTTACTTGATGCTGTCACATCGGTAACACGGAATGGTAATATATGGATCCCTTCATGAGATGTTATCCCTCTCGGGAGCATCGGATACTCATGTCTTGTGTGTTTCACTTACATCATGTATCTCATACTTCTATTATCATGAATCTATCATAAATCTGCTTGTGATTCTTATACTTTTATGAATCACAGAGCCTTTACGAATCTATTCATGAATCACTCATTATGAGCCAGTAGCGTAGTCATGAATCTTAACATAACTTGACTGGATCCTTGTGTATTGATTGGGGAAATGGGGGAGTAGAACTAAACATGTGAATAATTCCAAAGTAGTGTAGTCATGAATCAATTCTTTAGTATAGCCATGAATCACCTCCAGTTGTTCACATGTTTATCTTGTACTCTGATTCACTAGTCACTTATAGCTCTCTATTTATAGTAGCTATTTACTTACAGTTCTCTCTTTTATACCATGTTGTTCTTTCAGTTTCATGTATCTTACTCTCTAGTATGTTTATATTTTCTAACCTGTTATGATTTACGTGAGATGAATTGTGCTCGCTCATGTCCCGACTAGACCTGTTAAAAATATTACAGGTAACCTGGAGATTCACAGCTAGCCTAGAGGACCTGTAGAGCTTGGAGTAGATTACTAGTTTATGGTTCAGTTTCTATTTTAGAACTTGTATTGTAATAAGTGGAGATTTGAGTTGTATTTGAGATGTTATTTTAGAAGTTTATTTAAGTTATTCCTTTAAGTTTAGGGTAGACTTCGATGACATCTTTTCGTGCTTAGATTATGATTGAGTTGTATCGTATTTTATACTTGTCCTCCATTCGGAGTTGGGATGGTGACAGGTTCATTATATAATTACGTGAGTTGTTGTTGAGATAGTGACCTAGAACAGCGTTCTACCATCGACACCGCGGCGAAGGCTGGACGTACCTACTTCTCGTGTCCCTACACTAGCTGCGGGTCGTGACACTAGTGGCATTTCATATAGATGTATCGGCAAGGGCGACAATCCGCGTGTGTGCCTTTGGATTGAGTCGAGTTAAATATGTGTACAGTTAGAAGACAATGTTTGGACCTAAGATTTGGCTTCAACATAGGCGATGTGCTTCGGCATGAGTTGTGGTGTCGAGTCTCAAGTTGCTGGCATAGAGTTGCACAAGTTGGTTTGAGTCGTTGGAGTTTAAGTCAGAAAACCGTCGTAAGGCAAAAGTCGATTGAGTGACACTAAGTTCACAAGTCTCGATTGGGTTAGTTGGTGACCAAAGTAGCAAGGGCCGTGAGGCGGCGATGTGGTTTAGTCTCACTGAAATGCGTGGCACGGCCTCAATATGGGTCTGTAGCAC
This sequence comes from Iris pallida, assembly GCA_029216955.1. NCBI lineage: Eukaryota > Viridiplantae > Streptophyta > Magnoliopsida > Asparagales > Iridaceae > Iris > Iris pallida. The sequence goes on from JANAVB010007227.1 coordinate 27,433, forward strand.
GGTTATATGGAAATGGAGTCTATCGTGTAGTTGCGTCTCTGATTTTGGATTGAAAGGCAAACACGACTTGATAGGTTAACGTTGATGTACAAGCACGAGATGGTCAAGAGACACAAAATAGGCCAAGGCGTCGGTCATAAAACTAATCCTAAGACAAGACTAGAAAGACAATTGATAAGAAGGGACTATGTTGCACAAAGTAAATCAAACGTGTTGGTTTTGTATGGGTGGGCGAGGAGCTCATTCCACCAGTACAGTTGAGTACTGACACCCACATAGTTTTCATGTGTAGGCACAGGTAGAAGCTCGTAGCACGGAGCTCGCTTGGATGCGTCGAGGCACGGAGTTCATTAGCGATTCGAAGTGTGTGGCCGCATGGAGTCAAGACTTATACGGGACATAATGTATGGACGTCGCCTTCCGAAGCATCCGCTGGTTCAAGACTTGTATTTGAGAGATGAGAGAGAGATGAGTGACTTGTAATATGAGAAGAATGAGCTTGAGTGACTTGTGATCTTGGCCTTGCGTCCATTGTAACCTTTGTTTCAATATCAATAAAGAGCTTCTTTGAATAACTTGTGTTTTGTTCTAAATTTCTGCTGTATGTTCAATGTCTCTGCCTAGGACTTCTGTGCGACGACCCCATCGCAGCTGCTGTAATCGGCCGTTATGGAACCCGCCTTGTACGAGCACAATCTAGGCTCGTGCGACATCACGCCTTAGTGAGGACGATCGCTCCTACGAGCTTGGACTATCGATTGAATTCTTTAACTCTGTTGTTTTCGCAAACTCTGAAGTGTTACTTCCGCATGTTGATATCGTTGGTGCGCTCTCTCTCAAATGTCCCACGGATGTCCATACAATAAGTCTATCTATTTTACAAAACATAGGAGAACAATTTTTTACCAAAACAAAAAGATGGGTTACGTAAGCACGGTTGGCTAAGTCGGGCTGGGTATATACACCAAAGATTTGTGTCGACCTTAGCAAAGTCGAGTGCGGGATTCGTAATATTTCAAAAAAAATGAGATATACTCGATTGAGTAAAGTGAGATGACTATCGATAGGTGTGCAATCGAGAGACGATAACGTCAATGCGATATAGATGAGCGTACTTAGAATTAGAGGAATCGTTCGAATGAGATTCAAAGAAGTTGATTTTGATTTGAATGATAGTTTTGAGGATTTGTAAAAATTACTTCATCCCTGAGTGGTGTATGCGATAGCCTCAGGAATATCGATCGATCGATTGAGGATGCGGGGTGTCGATGAGTCTATCAGCAAGCATCGCGTGTATGCAAAGCCATAGATTGAGTATCGTCGAATAAGTAGTAGTCTTGAAATTTGACGAGTTGATTCAAACAACCTTAGAATTGACGCGTACGGAACATGCACGGGATTGAGGATTGCGCGAGTATGAAACACAAAAACGATTGAGTAGATGAAACTGAATCGAAGAAAGTTAGGGTGTACGAATGGATGACTTGATCGAGGAATTTGATACGTATCGTATACGAAAAGTTACCACGACGGAAAGATAGCATGCATGAAAAGTTTGATTCGAATGTTGAAAATGACTCTGAGGATTGGAATAGATGTTCTCGATGATTTGAGTTAGCAAAGAATGATGTGAATTAAGGAAATATGTTGGACAATGACTTAAGATAGACCGATGAACGATACGTGAGTTTGGGTTTAAGGAAATTGATGTTGTGAACGATTCGAGGGGTAATGATCGAACTTGAATTTGAATGTCGAGAAGATTATCCAGTCGGACGATAGCATCATTCGCACGACTTGGAATTTGTTGCCAAGGAAGATCGTCAAGTTACGCATGTCATCGATGGTATTGAGGCGTATCAAAGATCGATATACGATTACTCGGGGGTACTCCGACTCGACGAATGACGATCGTGCAAGTGTTATTGTCCTGATGGATGAAAATAAATATGGATGAAAACAGAAGTGTCTTGATGGTTACGCGGATAACCATGGCGTCAACATTCTTGTCTTGCACGAGCGTAACTCTAGCCTCGCACTTGTGTCACATCGGATTTGGGGCGATCGTTCCACGTGAGCGCTGACATGGTTATTCATGTCGCGAGAATAATCAAAGTCGAAAAATCAGGACACAGCAACTTTGATTGTCTCGACTTGTTGGCTAGATGTGAAGGTAAATTCGAGGATTTATAGGACTTTCGATTGATGATTGAATAAACTTAAGGATTGAGTAGGTCCAATCCGCACATCGAGAATGAATTTGTCTAGATTAGAAACAAGAGTTACGTCCCGATGAGGATGAGTATCCCGCGGGAGCGTGCATGGTGATTCATGCCCACCGTGGATAATATGACTCGCGTGAGATCGGAGCACAATATATTATTAAGCTAGATGACCTCACGATCAAAACACGTAAATTGGAACAAATGACTTAGGGAATATGAAATGTGAATTATGGTTTAGCGATAAATTGTATCATAGCGTGCTTGACTTGGAAGGATTGATAGGCTGATTATGTCGAACGTGTTCGAAGAGATAGACTTTGCGAAATGGCTTGATAAACGAGTGATATTGATATGTCAAGGAATTGGTTGAAGCGTGAGTTATCGTAGGATGGCTTTGTTGAATGACTCGGACCCCGTGCGACGAATGTTGGGATGTGTGTAGGAAATCTATGCTCGAAGTTTAAAAATCGGAGTGATGCGAGCTTGGGTAAAAAATCTCGTACTATCAACTTTGACCATAGGATGGGGTCAGTGTTGATATTGTTGCTTGGGAACTATGATTCCAATACTGACGATCGACCTTGGACTGAAAATATAGCCTAGTAGTATGCAGACGACCCAGTGCAGAGTGATAGAAATTATGGAGGTACCACTCACGAGGCTCGGTTGACATGCATGTATATTAGGAACGCCTAAATATGTGTATGATCCGACTTGAGTGGTGATGGCGGATTCTCTATCACGAGACTTGGCTGAAATGCATGTATTTTGGGACGTCTGGAATATGTGCACGATCCAACTAAGTAATACGTTGAATCAAGTGAGACTTGAGAAATGGGAAATTGTCGAGGATTTTGAGATCGTGAGTCTTGAAGGAAAGATTGATAGTAGCACGAGCATGGCTCGAATTTGATAAATGCATAGGAGAAATGTGCGCGAGAGTCGTTGAACATTCGAGTGATAAATCGATGAGTAAGTACTCAGTTAGTTTTGAAGATGAAACTTTTTCTGAGTGGTGTATGATGTAGTGCCCCATCCCGCTCAGTCAATCGGAGGAATCGGAGACATCGCTCGGTCGAGGCGACCGCTCGCTCAGGTGGGGTAGTTTTAATGAACTTATCTCATCTTAGCCTTCACATAAAAAATCGTATGTTTTCAACTTGCACAAGTAGGCTTGATAATAAAAGAGATGAATCCACATAGATAAGGAAATAATCTCGATGGGTCGAATTGAGTTAGAATATGGAAAGGTCCAACGGTCGACTTAGAGTCGGTGCACGGTGTGCTTTGAAAATGACACTTGTCCCTTCGTCCCGTGGCTTGGAAGAAGGAAAGTTGGTATTCGCCTCAAAGCTAAGAGTTAGCCTAAGTCATAAGCGTCGCCCGCGTAAATGCTCAATAAAGCATGCACGCTTCCACGATGCAAGGCTTGGCATAGCCTTTGCTCGCCCCATGGGTTAAAGTTATATTGCACAGCTTGTGGCATAAGTCTAGGCACCCAAAGAGCTTGGTTGTTCAAAGTCGATCGCGTGCACGGCACGTTCCATCAAGGCAAAGCTTGACACAGCCTTTGCTCGTCAAGTTGTTGCAAAGTTAAGTTAGGCAAGTTATGTTAAGCTATCAGAGTAGAAGCAAGCACGGTCCTACGAGTTCTATCGCTGGGTATAACCACATAGTCTTGCGGTCTCAAGGTCTGTCATATGGAATATGACTTGGGCGGTAGTGTCGCATAGAGTTCAGTTGGATTAAGGTACGAAGCACAGACTTAGTGCTTAAGGCACGAGCTACGGTTAAATTCAAGTCGAGTTTAGAAAAAGGGACATCAAATGGTCGTTCTGAGTTGAATAAAATGATAGAGTAACATGGAAAGAAGGCTCATGACCGTGGGTCGTCGAGGGATATCAAATGTTAGAATTCTTAGACTTGGTTCTGAAGGGAGGGTAACTTCGGAAAAAGAATGACTGTGTGAGACGTCAGTTCGAGTCGAGTCATGCATGGTCATGGACAACTTGTCGACAAGTAAGAGTTTTCTCGAGCGGTTATCCGTGACCACGGCACCGACTCGGCCTAGGAGGAAACAAGGTATAGTCGTGCATAAGGTTTTAGCACAGGTTAAGCGAAGACTTTCCACGGTGCTCGCTACTCGCGTCGAAAGGACCCCGATTAACAAAACTATACGTCCAAGATAGCTTGTTATGCTAGTGGCCTTTCATATTGATGTGTCGACAAGGGTGGCAATCCGCGTGTGTGCCTTTGTATTGAGTCGAGTTAAATGTGTGTACAGTTAGAAGACAATATTTGGGCCTAAGATTTGGCTTCAACATAGGCGACGTACTTCGACATGATTGTGGTATCAAGTCTCAAGTTGTTGGCATAGAGTTGCACAAGTTGGTTTGAGTCGTTGGAGTTTAAGTCAGGAAATCGCCATAAGACAAAAGTCGATTGAGTGACACTAAGTTCACAAGTCTCGATTGGGTCAGTTGGTGACCAAAGTAGCAAGGGCTACGAGGCGGTGATGTGGTTTAGTCTCACTGAAATGCGAGGCACGGTCTTAATATGGGTCTGTAGCACGGTCACATGGAAATGGAGTCTATCGTGTAGTTGTATCTCTGATTTTGGACTGTAAGGAAAACACGACTTGATAGGTTAACGTTGATGTGCAAACACGGGATGGTATGGGGACACAAAATAGGCCAAGGCATCGGTCATAAAACTAATCCTAAGACAAGACTAGAAAGACAATTGATAAGAAGGGACTATGTTGCACAAAGTAAATCAAACGTATTGGTTTTGTATAGGTGGGCGATGAGCTCATTCCACCAGTACAGTTGAGTACTGACACCTATATAGTTTTTATGTGCAGGCACAGGTAGAAGATCATGGTACGGAGCTCGCTTGGATGCTTCGAGGCACGGAGTTCCTTAGCGATTTGAAGCGTGTGGCCGCATGGAGTTAAGACTTATACGGGACATAATGTATGAACGTCGCCTTCCGAAGCATCCGCTGGCTCAAGACTTGTATTTGAGAGATGAGAGAGAGCTGAGCGACTTGTAATATGAGAAGAGTGAGCTTGAGTGACTTATAATCTTGGCCTTGCGCCTATTGTAACCTTTGTTTCAATATCAATAAAGAGCTTCTTTGAATAACTTGTGTTTTGTTCTAAATTTTCGTTGTATGTTCAATATCTCTGCTTGGGACTTCTGTACGACGACCCCATCACAGCCACTGTAATCGGCCGTTATGGAACCCGCCTTGCACGAACGCAAACTAGGCTCGTGCGGCATCACGCCTTAGCGAGGACGACCGCTCCTACGGGAGCGGGGCGTGACAACCTGCTGCCCCATGCCACTGATCTCTGATCCCCCGAGCTATTTTGTATCTTCTTTTGTCTCCAACTCCTCGACCGTCACGTCGACGCTAGCTGGCATGCGTAGCACCTCCTGTACCACTGGGATCCTGTCGACATCAGTGACACGACAAAGACCAAAGTCCCAGACAATCGACCTCACCGTGAGTCTCGGATACCTGTCTCCGACTTTCGTCTTCCATCAAAACGTGTTATTCATCCGACGAGCTTCTTCACCCTTGGTTGGCCCAACCAAGCGGACGGTACGGTTCTTTCGAGATTCCAACTCTTAAACACGTCCACCTTCGAGTCAGACATTGAAGCTCCCCCATACACATGCATCCTAGAGCAGAACATCACGCACTGTGCACGCCGTTGATGACCAACAACTCCCCCTAAACTGTGTGAATGGTGACGCACCCGCCTCTGATTGAGTTTGCTGCAAACCTTGGTCTCCTTTCTGGCTTTGAACAACTGAAACCAATATCGCTGCCTGAAGCTTTGACAAACCACTCGTCGCTAAAACCAGATCCGTAGAGAAACCCCCACCTGGAGACCGACCAGCTGCCATGGGACCGACAGACTGACCCTTAATCTTTGATACATCTCCATTTTTCGCTTTGTCTCAACAATCATAATCCTCCATAACCTTCAAAAATTATCAAAGACCCACCTCGGCAGGTTCCTAACGATCTACCTCCTATCGAACACCCATCGAGCCTTTATCCGGTGTCTGTGGCCTGCCTGTACAGATCAGCAGCTTGAGCTTGTACATGCCATAACACAAATCTCTCCGAGCCAGCTGTTGGGAAACCTTCGCAAGCATCCAATCTCTGTCCCCAAACAAACTACAACAGCTATCATCTGCCAGCCTCCCAACCAAAACCAAGTTGTAGTACAAACTCGACACATGTCGCACACCCTTGAGAACGAGTTCCTCACCGAGCTCCATTGTCAAGTGCACATTATCGATCCATACAACTGCAGTCGTCCCCTCACTACGCCAAAACAGACATTTTTCGACAAACCAAAACCGTCGAAAATTACAATAAACGACAGTTTTGATCCGTTAGAACATCCGTCATTAATAGCATGTCCTAAAATATAAACGACAGTTTTGGACTGTCGTTTTCTAGCTGGAAAAAATAACAGTTATTGTCTGTCAAATAAAAACAATAGACTAAAACTGTCAAATAATTTGTGAGTTGGTCAGCCATTGTATTTTTTTTTTCAACGGTTAAGGTCTGTCATTTTTCTGGAAACATAATTCAAAAAAAAAAAATCACAATTCATCCTTATCAAGATTATATAAGCATATTCATCCTCTATATAAACTGAAACACCTCTAAAAATAGCATTTCATATGAACATCAACAATCATTAACAATAAAAGAAACTTAATCAAAATTAAATATATAGAATTTACATATTGATATTTCATCAAAATCAAAATGAAACCCTGATGTTGCTACCTTACAATAACTTAGTTCTCATGATGAACAAAAAGAGAGAATGTTATCTTGCACTCCAACCATGTAAGTTGAGGTACTGGGTTTCCCACACAAGATGCCCAGGCTCCGAGGAAATGTGAATGTTTCTCATAGCAAGCATATATACCTGACAAAGAACATGAAAAAGTGCATCTTAAGATAAATAGTGTGTCAAAGAATAAGAAATTCAATAAACTAGTTTTTCTTTTGTAAGACATCAACCATATCTTATTAAAAAAACACTGTAGACATACAAGTAATATTTATTTTAGGAGACGTAGAAAGAAGCACTGATTTTTTACCAAACTTTATGAAGCAGTCTCCGAAGAGAAGGTAATCCTCACAACTTTCTAGAAGAGTTACAGCCCAAATATAGCAGTTCACAATGAGTTAGGTAGTATATGCAAGAAGGTTCAGGGTTCATATGTGCCTGTTGCTAGAGGACAAGTGCCCACACCAGAAAGCACCCTTTCTCTATTTCCAAAAGAAAGAAAGATTATCATTTTACCTAAAAATAAAAAAGGCACTTGCTCCCTCCAGCAACAAGGACTCTTGTTCAACTTGGTTATGTATATATTGGTGAATAAACCCTAAAGTTTTTCGTGCCTACGGCATTATTTGTAGTTTATTGAAAAGATAAGGGAGAGAACACGATTATGGCCTATGTTGTTCTTCAGATTGAACTAGGCCTACATTGTTCTTCAAATTGAACTAGGCCTAATAGACACCCTTTATTTCAAGTTACCACGACATCAATCTAGAGATATACCAGCTGGTAGGACAACTGAATGGCTGCTCTCTCTTGATACTAGACTTTAAGTCACTATCTAATTCATCTAAAAGATAGGGTTTTTCCAGTGAAATGGTATTTATTTATTTTCCCATTGGGGCTGGGTCACACTTCGATGGTGTGATTTTATAATCCATGATAGGATCAATCAAACTAAGTTTACTTGCATTGAAAGAGCAAATGATAAGATGTTTGCTTACTGTGTTTGTAATTTCAAGGTTTCTAGCTTTGATTTATTTAAGCAACTCATACCATTTATTCTAGTTGCTTACTGTGTTTTCATCATCATCCACACCTCCCATCGAAATTAGTCGGATATCGAGCACAAGAGCTCCATAAAAGAATTGTTCTATAACCAACTATCAACTTGACATCTAATTATAAATGGAATCCTTTCCAAAGCAATGGTATGAACTCTTCAGAATGGATTTGTGATCATCTAGTTATCTCTCAGAGGAAATCATATGAAGATGCTAACCTAGTAACTGTCAAGGCACGCATGCTTATGCCCTGTGCACATACAAGCACAGTCAAGTCAAAGATGAAAAAATAAGAAGATACATTAAAGCAAACCAAAGGGAAGACCCATTAGGACCACTACCACAAAGTTGATCAAGTCAAGTTCATTCCTGAGAGTGCAATATAGAAATAATAGACACCGTTCAACTGGGGAACCGATTTAGATTTTCTAGTCCAACCCATCTTATCAAAATATTATCTTATAACTCAATAGTTTGCTAGTTCAACCCATTTTTTCTTTTAAATTTCAACGGACGGCACAAGAAAATATAAACAAAAAGCTTATAAATCCAAACAGACAAATAATACACCTAATGAAATATATTATGATCATATGCAAGTTCCTACATTTATCTTTACATTCTGTTCATAACAATTTCAGAAATTTTCTAAGCAAATTCCAACCAAGAAATCACTAACATTGTGATTGAAACCGAAGTACCCATCAAGTAACAATTATGTGTTGGTAGGTCAACGACATTTATCCCTATCTAGCGACATCCGTCCCTAGCTAACTAAATCACAATCAATTTGAACCAAACCTTGACTATTTGACATTTTTGACACAAGCTAACATAGCTAGAAAGGATTATAGCCTTCAGAGGACAATATGGAACCGGAAAACAGGAAAATCAAGATACATAAAGTGGTCAAGTGGTTAAAAAGGATGTTAACAAAGATACCAAAGACCCACTAACTGTCAAGTTGCTTACATAAGGAAAAAAAAATGACCAACTTTCATTTTAAAACACCAAAATAGACAAGTAGCAGAAACATTTACCTATCAAATATCGCAAGTTTCTGCCTTGTGAAGCCACAAATTTAAATAATAAATGCAAGTCTCATATAATACGGAATGATGTATATGCTAATATATTTTGCTTAACTGTAAATATAATCGGACATATTGAATACATATAAGTTTGGGCCAACCGAGTATAATAAACCATTAAATAAATCTAGAAAAGTCAGTCTCTCAAAATTAGACTTCTACCTTGAAATACTTGCTTGATAGATTGGAAGTTTCTTTGGTAGAGAATCGATAAACCCGAGCTTCAGAAATCTTTCCTTCCATAGTTGACCTAGAGATAAAGAGAAATCCAGAAAATGGTGAATAATTTCATGGATTGAGAAAATACAAAAAAAAAAATTTAATCCTAGAAACTAAACAAGAGAGAATCCTAAAAATGGTGAATAATTTCAAATATGAACCCTAGAAAGTAAACAAGATCATATCCTAGAAAATAAACAATCACAAATCCCCCTTCCGCCTCTCCCTCGACAAAGAATTCCCCGACCGCTCTGATCAAGAGGAAGATCGGCATCGAGAGGCTCATGCCTGATGTCGGTGATCTCGTCACCTCCATTGTGCGCTCGACCGACCGACAGATTTCTAACAAATTCTGGAAAGGGTCGTACATAAAACAAAGATTTTTTAGCACTGTTCCATTATTAACCAAAAAAGGGAGGGGAAACTTGACGAGCACATGCAAACATACATAGGCATAATAGAATTAAATCAGAACAATTGATTGGAAGCATAACTATTTTAAGCCCTTGTTACTGATCCTCTCCCCGGCGTCCTTGGTCCTCTACCCGGACACCTCCGTCGCCTCCAGCGCGCTCCTCTTCACCCTCTACGCACCACCAGTGCGCTCCTCTTCACCCTCTCCGGTACCAGCGCCTCATGTATGTATTCGAACAGCCAACGAGAGGGCCCTCACTGGATCAACATCGTACAAGAGCGGCGATTCTAGCGGTATAAGCATTCGAAAGAGATCCGAACGGCAGCAGCGAAAGGGTTCGAAAGAGATTTGAAAGAAAAAGAATAGAGAGGTTACCTCGGCGGTTCCAGCGGAGGTTTTAGGAAAAGCTTTCAGCATGTGGTGTTATGAGAGAAGAAGAAACGTGTGGAGTTATGAGAGAATAAACTGAGAGGAGATGTTTTGAGAGGAGATTTTTGGGAATAGGTTTCAACCTAGGGTTTTGGGGGAGGGTGCGCTCACTGGTGTTCGCATATTTTGGTAAAAATCATAGCTAAAATTTTGCTGAAGCCAAAATTTTAACATAACTTTAATGTTAAACAACGGTTTGTATCCGTCAAATCCTAATCTAGTATTTGGTGAAACAGATTTAATTTAAACAACATTTTGTATCTGTCAAAAATACAATGACGGTTTTCATACGTCATTGTTGTACAATTCTAACTGTCGCAAATCGTCCATTTTGGTGCTTGTCGCCTATCTTCACAAGTCTAAACCTACCACCGCGGTTTGATGTGAAGATCCTCCTATATGGAGTGGCGTGATACGATACCCCCGTGTCCATGATCCAGTCACCATTATGACAAATGTCACAAGGTTCCTCTGTGACGCTAAGATGATGATATCTTCAAACGCCATAAGATCCTTCTGATTGTCATTGCCTTTTGCTTTCTCATCTTTGAGCTTCATGCAGTTCCTTTTGATATGACCCCTTTTGCCACAGTGATAGCAACCCTCCTTGCGATCCACAATCACAAGATTTCGAGAACTCCCTCATATCCTCGCCTGTGACTTGAGTCTTTCTTTTTCGTGAAAGCCACCTGGGCGGGCTCCTGCAACGATTCAACTTGCTTGCACCGGACCTTCTCATTCAACAAGCTACTTTTAACTTCCTCCATCGTGACAAGTCCATCCGATGTGGAGTTGCTCACCTATACCACCAACGTCTCCCAGCTTTCAAGCAGAAAAATCAAAAGTAGTAGGGCTTGAAGCTCATCATTAATCACCATCTTTATTGCAGATAGCTGATTGATGATACGTTGAACCTCGTTCAGATGTTGTGCCATCGAGGCACCCCCGTGTACTTCGAGTTAAAGAGTTGGCGAATAAGAAACGCCTTGTTGCCAACCGTCTTCCTTTCATACAGCGAATGCAGCTTCTCTCATAATGCTTTTATCGAACTCTCCATGGACACGTGGTGAAACAACGAGTCATCCAGCCATTGGCGGATGAATCCAACGGCCTTCCTATCATGTCGTTTTTAGTCTTCAACAGTATTGTTCGATGGCTTTGCGTTGTCATCCTCTAATGGACCATGCAAGTCCTTGCATCAGAGTAGATCCTCCATCATTGGCTTCCAAATCGCGTTGTTCCCCCTATGAGGGTGATCATACGAGTGTTCATCTGCTCCGTAGACATGGTTGCCAGAATCCTAAAAGCTCTGATACTAATTGTTTGGCACAAGAAAGCGTTTGTCAACCCACCTGATCAAACCAATCTCTGTCTAACGGACACCAAGCACAGATAAAGACAAGTATATGGTGATGATTACGTCATTTGGACAATCCTAACTTTATAACTCAGATAAAAATTACAAGATTGACAAACCTAATGTTGAACCATTGTCCTAATAAGTTCAACCCCCTCACCACACTCAAGAAAAAAAAAGAAAAGATTACAATTGAAATCGATCACCAGCCCGTAGCAATTTTTCTAATCAAAGTTGACGACTCATCGATTAGATCTTTCTTCCTTCTATCCAGTATGGTGAAGTCCTAAGAGTAAAGCACAGACTTTCTCTTTTTATATATATATATATATATATATATATATTATATATTTATATATATATATTATATTATACTATATATAGATATATATATATATATATATATA
>JANAVB010007228.1:0-32420 GCA_029216955.1 Iris pallida
GTAGGGAGAAAGGTTGGCGATGACAACACCGTAGTTCTCGTCAATGCACGTGCATCGACTGTCAGTAGCATAGCCAGAATTTTCGTCTAGAGACACGGCAATTAGTATTAATTTTTTTATAATAAATACATTTATAGTTTTAAAATTATCATATATTTGTTGTATTCTTCTCATTGAAAAAATCAAGTTCTCCTTTTTAGTCTCAGGTTGACTAGGAGTTATCATATACGTCTTTATATTAGTTTATCACTTACTCACTTGTGAGTTGTTGTGGACTAATCACGTGGGCCACACGTGTGTGTCGTCGGCGCCGTCCTGTCCGGTTCGGCGCGCGTAATGTGTACACGTCCACATCCCCATCCATGTTCCCATTTTAAAACACCAAACACGTCCCCGAAAAAAAAGGTCTGCATCGAACATTTTCGAAAAAATTGCTATTCCTATTGACATATTTTTTTTCTTTGTAAGTGAGTTAAGAGGCATTCCCATATATATATATATATATATATATATGTTAAAAAATATATATCTATAAAAATAGTGATAAATTGTTGAGTGTTGTAAATATAGAAATATATTTATGAACATTCTTCTAGTGATGTATATCCTGTTTACTAATTTCCTTTTTATTCTATGTGCTACTAAGGTAAATCTTAAAAAAGCAACATATTTACAAGGTTCCGTAGACTTTAGCATTTTGTTCATAGACATGTTCTTGAAAGTACACTGCTATGATTAGTTGATGTTCTGTTGTTCCATAAATATATTATTTTACCGATCTGATATTGCAATGTTGTTGTAACATCATGATAGTTTTTTTCTATGTCCACCATAATAAAACTATATATATAATATTTCAGAAAAAATATAAACAAAAGCTCAAAATTTGAGGGGGGCAGCCGCACCCCCTCGACTCCATGTGGCTACACCACTGTCGGCTGTGCATACACGCGTGCCAAACAGTTTTTTCGAATATACTTAGCAATTTGTTTGGTGTCACCAACTCAGCAACCCTCCAAAAACAAAGTTCGATCGATCTCATTTTTAAAACTCCGCCAAGAAAAACTGTTTGATTACATGAATATATCCCTTGATTTAGATACATGAATACATTTTCATTTTCCACATCTATATCGTAAGTTTTTTTTTTATTTTTATTTTTGAGTTCTTATTTGAATTTCTGTAGTGGAACTCAACGAAAACCTAGCCATCATCACCACCATCAAACTGAACATACAAATATCGATACCGATCGATAGTTATCGACCGCATATAAAAATGACGCAAACTTAATCCCCAGCTCTCTTCCTGACTCTCACCATGAGCCCATCCCTCATGTAGAGTATTATGGAGAGCTTTCGGCGGGCCACGAACCCCTCCGCCACCGCGAACTCGAACTTGTCGATGACCGCGGCCGCCACCGTCTTGAGCTGGGTGAACGCCATGTCCTTCCCCCAGGTCCTCGGCCCGGCGTTGAACGCGAAGAACTTGTACGACGGCTCGTGCCGTATCCTCCCCGTCGACTCCGATATCCACCTCTCCGGCCTGTACTCCAGGCAGTCCTCCCCCCATATCCCCTCCATCCTCCCCATCGAGTATATGGAGAAGATGATCCTCCTCTTGTCGTGCACCTCCTCGCCGCTCGGGAGCCTCTCCGCGCTCACCGCGTCCTTGTGCTCGAAAGGGACCGGCGGGAACAGCCTCAGGGACTCCAGGATGGCCGCGTGCATGTACACGAGCTTCCCGAGGTCCGAGGCCCCGTGCTCCCGCACCTCCGCGAGGATCTTCGCCTCCACGTCCGGGTTCTCGGCGACCATGTAGAAGAACCAGGTGAGCGCGGAGCTAATCGTGTCCCTCCCGGCCACCATCAGGTTCACCGTCGTGTCCCTGAGGAACGTGTCGAACCGGTCGAACCCGCACTCCGCCGCCTCCGCCTGGCAGTCGAGGTAGGACGACAGCAGGTCGGAGCCGCCCGACCTCTTCTCCTCCCTGCGCTTCGAGACGTAGCCCGACACGAAGCGGTCGAGCACCTCCATCGCCTCGTGCATCTTCCTCTCCGGCCCCATCCTCAGCCGCCGCAGCAGCTTCCACCACGTCACCGGCACGTTGTGCCGGAAGAAGGACACCTCCTCCGCGTCGTCCATCGCCTTCGCGAACGGGACCGTGGGGAAGCCGACCGAGAGGCACCCCGGGTCGATGCCGAAGACCAGCGTGCACGTCGTGTCGAAGCTGAGCCTCAGGAACACGTCCTGCAGGTCCAGGACACGACACTGATCCGAACCGGAAGCGAAGTGGGTCAGCAGGGGGATCAGGCCGTGCTCCACCTTGCTCCGGCTGGCCTCGGCCACGAAGGAGCGGAACCTCGGGCTGGCCATGAGGGAGTGGGCCTTCTTCCTCTGGAACTTCCACGAGTCGCGGTCGGAGTTGAAGATGCCGTCGCCGAGGAAGTCGAAGATCTCGGAGAAGCCCTCCCCCTTGGTGTAGTTGAGGAAGTTGGAGTTGAAGACGTGGTTGACGTTGGCCGGGTCGCAGGTGAGGACGACGTCGTAGAGGGCGCCCGCGGGCGGGGCGAAGACGAATGTGCAGCCGCTGGCGCGCAGGAGGTCGGTGCACCAGTCGTGGAAGTCGTGGGCGTGGAGGAGGAGGTAGGGGAGGTGGCCCACCAGCGGCCAGTCGACGAGGAGGCTGCGTCGGCTTCGGTTCAGGCAGCGGAAGAAGAGGAAGAAGGAGAAGCATGCTACAGCCAGGAGGATCTCGGGGTAGCTGCGGAAGAGGGAAGGCCATAGTGTCGTAGAGGCCATTGCTGTTGCAAACCCTAGCTAGCTCTTTCTTTCTTTCTTTCTTTGTGTTATTTGTGTATGTAAGAACTTGCTATTTATAAGCGCGCACGCACGTAGCGGAAGATGATGATGCGTCTACAATGGCAAGTGAAACCCGCGGGATCAACAAAAGAGTAGCTGTAGCCTTCACCTATATTGAAAGCTGTACCAAGTACATAAATTCACAAGCATTATTAAGAGCAATTTCACTGCACCTCCTCTGATATTTTGTAGTTTGTGATCGCGAATATGACCGCTGGTCCACGTGACAATTAACTATTGGCTCTCTGCTATCACGGCTCCCATCAGCTTAAAATCCGAACCAGAGGGCCGATGGGAGACCGCCACGTGCACTGAAGATAGTTTTTCACTCTCCCTACGTATCCATAGGGCCTAGATTTTAAGGGGACTCAACGTCTTCCATCGGAAAGTATCATATGCGTGTTTGTCCTATTTTTTGACCTCGTTTGGTGTCTGTCTTGTACGAGAGGCCGCCCAACATATTTTGTTGGAGGTGACACCAATCAAGAACGAAATGATAAATTTTTTTAAAAATATGGTTCGAAATGTAAAGCATATAAAGCCATAGATGTTAGAAAATGAACAGTAAGTAGTTAAATGACAAATGGATAATGTCATGGAGGGCATATTAACCCTTAAATAACTCAACAACCCCAAAAGTCCAGGATAAAATTCTTTGATGTTGTTCTCAATAAAAAAATCTAGAGGAACACGATCACTAATAGCTGTTGGTTTACATTTAGGAACTCATGAGATCTTAAATTTAAAAACTCCGCCATTAATAGTTGTTGGATTACTTGTATTTCATCAAATTTTTTTCAAGGACCTAAATGGAAAAGTTCAAAGACCTAAATGTAGAAATAATACCATCTATTATCATAATAATGACATAGCTATATTGTAAGTTCATATTTGAATTTATGTCGTTAGCAATATATAGTCTTGTCATTAAAGGCCAAACTCGAGTGACCGTTGTGGTCAGCGGAGAGCGACATAAAACTTTGGCTGGGTGGTGGAAGATCAGTAGATATATTCATGGAAGTGTATTATTCTTTTTATTTATGGTGGGAGTTAGGAGACAATGGATCCAAAGTTATACAATACAGTGTGCACAAAAAGTAGTCCCGAGTGTTATGTTGGACATTGTAAAAAAAAAAAAAAAAAACACTTACAGCACCCACTTGCATGACACGAAACAAAATTAAAGGAACTTAAAAATAAAATTTTAACTGCAATATTCTGATAAAAAACAAATCCGCTACTTCGAAAGGTAAAAAATTCTCATTATTTGAAACTTGTAAAGATTAATCTGGTATCTCCGCCAACCCGACCAGTGCACGTCCTAATTAGATTACTCTCTTCATCATCTTCCTCTCTTCCTGGTTCTACACCAGTCAGTCTGACACATACATTTAGTGCATCTTAGCTAACTTTCTCTGCTTCTTTACACTCAACCTTAGATCCGTAGACTTCACTAAAGTACTGTCACAAACTTATTGCACGAGATCGGATTGTTATGCATATATATATTTCCGATACTAATGCAAGATTCGGTCCGATCGACTTCTTTTGATCCTTCGCGCACAAACCCGTATTGATCCTGATCCACAAATTCCATGGAACCATCGATCGAGTCATGATAGAGTACTACTTGGAGTTACAACCGATCGACACCGCGACACGAGACACAATTTTAGTTGAGTGGGGCCTGATTTGTGAAAGGTTATAGGGTTAGGGTTAGGGTTCTTGGTGCATGTGGTGTAGATGGTGTGCCATGATCCAGAATTCTATTCATTCATATGGGGGCCCACAGATTCGTTAATGAAAGTGACGAATTGTAGCTACAACAACCTTCGATATAACTTAGTAGACATTTTATTTGAGTTTGTAGTTTGTATTTTTTTTTTACCCTCCATGTTCTTCTAAATAAGTATGGAAACCGAGTTTTCTTCTCACTGAGTAAACAACTAGAAATAAAACCAAACACACTAACAATACTAGAGCACACAAATCTAACATGGTTCGGTCGGTAAATTTTGTCTACTTCCACATGGTCAAAGGAGAATCATCTTTATTGAATAATCAAGAGAAGCGTACAAGAATTCATACAAGTTTTACCGGATCGCACAAATCTTACGAGATCTCCCTTTTTTTCCCCTCTTTCTATTCCTTTAGATTTCATCCATAAAACCCAGTACTAATGTCTTAAGTTTATAAAAACCTAATATAGCTCTCCTAGCCACCTCAAATTTTGGAGCAATCAAAACCATGGAGAAATATTTAACAAATTTGACCTGTACGCGAAATCAACTCAAACAGGAATTTTGATTTGGGAACCAAAACACCTTCCAATTGTGCCGGGCCAGTCCTGAGTTCATGGGGGCCCAAGACGAACTTTCAAAATAGCCCCTCATATATAGAGTTAAAATAAAAATAAAAAAAAACTTAAAATTATCAGTATCACGAAGATTTGAACTAAAAATCTCTATCTTGAAAAGACTAATATGCTAACCACTACAAAACAATAATTTTATGTCAACTATAACAACACAATTCTTTTATGTTATACACTATACCACACTTATTTTTTTTTTATAACCAACACTTATATCTTAATTTTAGGCCCAGTAAATATGGGACCTGGAGCGGGTGCACTCGGCAGACATGCTCATGACCGGCCCTGCTAGTGTGTACTTAGTGCGCAGTAGCTGCTGAAAAAAGTCGATATTCTGGTTCGTTATATCATGATGTTTTGGCTCTTTTTTGAACCTCTTCGTTGCCTTCAACTCCTTCTAAGCTTCTCCCATCATCGGATAATATTGCTCGTCGCCTTAACCACATTACAACAGTTCCTTTACACTTTGGATTTCCTTAATTATCACGAATAAAATGAGGAATTTTTTTCCCACGGTTACGTGCAACCTTCATTGTTGATGACAAGTAGGGTTGGAAGTTTTCATTGGTTTGAGTAATTTTAGGTTTTACTATATACATACAACTAACTTGTAACCCCTAGCTAGATCTCCATAGTCCATATCTCGAAGATGACCTAGCAATGAATGCTGTACTTGGAGATGCTGTTTGCTGTCGCAGATTCTAGTTAAAATATGCACATTAATTCTTCAATCTACCTTGTGAACTCGGTACTAATTAATTTCCGTGACATAAATCAGACATTGGTAAGTTCTAGATGTCAATGTAGGGAGAAACCTCTATATATGTAATTGAAACGAGACAAGATTAGCGTTAAATGGTATCTCAAGAATTGGTAATTAAGTGAACATAGGGAACCGGATATGTGCGAATAGTTTGAACATGGACTATCGAAAGTTTATTATAAACGACGCTACTATGTTACTGCGGTTTGTGACCACTGACGTGACCACAGATTACATGACGGATTTTTATTGTTCTTCTAGTCCAGGTTTTAAAGAAGTGGGATTCGATAATAGCAGGGAGGGCCACTGGTTATTTGCCACGTAGGCTGCGGTCATGGCTGCAGTAATAAACCGTGGACAAAATATTATTTCTTATTAGATTACAGAACAGTGCTACAAGCGCTAAGACAGATCACATGGTATATGTGGGTGACTTAATGCTTCCGGATAAATCACAGTCTCTATTAACAATAATAAAATTGGTACATTGCATATGTACATGTTCACTTGCCCCAAGATTCAATTTCTTGTAAAATCTCACGAACGGAAAGAAATTTTCAACGAGATAATATGACATTCAACCCTAACTAGGACTCCTTACCTAGCAGCAATTGTCTACCGTCCAAGGGTGACGATATTGCTGACAAAATTGACGACACATCAAACAAAACTACCTACAATTTCTATCTCGAGTACAAGAACCTACAGCAAGCATGATTTTCCCCACATTGACTCTCGTCAATGAACAACTCTCTTAGCCTCTATTAGTAAGTCCAAAGTAGATCAAACGTTCCAAAATTTTACTGAAAACTTCAATTGTACAACACTATACAACGATATTATATCGTTGGTAAAATTGTACCAAAAAGCTACTAAGACGATTTTTGCAGTTTTTTGTATACCGCCTATATACCGTGCTTCAGCTGTCATCATGTTATACTCTCCTACAACACGCCCTCGCTGGAATTTTCCAACAATTAAGTATATCATCCAGTAGGCACGTCAACTGCAAGTGACTATTACTAAGTAGAACATTGCTATTTTGATCACAGTTTTTGTGACGGCAGCTCGTCCGCCACCACGTGATAGCTTTCGGTTGGCCTCTGGTTCGGATTTTAAGAGAATGGGGCCGGTGCTAACAAGAGGGCCAATGATTGATTGTCACGTGGACAAAACGCTTACACTAAGCCTTTTTTTTGGAATTGTCCTTTCCTCCGACTTGATAAATGCCAAAGGGGATCCGAATTTGCGTCTTCCGCGTCGGGGTCCCCGTTGCTACCAATAGGCCACAACCCACGGACACTTCCACTAAGTCTTGAGCTCATAATCTTTACATTGTAGATATAAGTAAAAACCAACTACACTAAATAAGTTGCAATGTTATTTTGTATTCATAATAATATTTATCATATTATAAAAGTTATATATATTAAAAATAAAATTTGAGGCTCTCCTACTTCGTGGACCCTAAACGGTCGTCCTGGCCTTTCCGGACTAGGGCCGGACCAGCCCTGGTGCGCGGTCACAAACCTCAAACAAAATATCATTCTCCTACCGTTCAGGGGCGGAGTCACATGATAGGTGCACTGGGCTGTAGCCCAGTGCTAAATATTGTAAATTTGCAAGGGATAATTTTTGATATTGAATGATTGCTAGAAAATTAGTTTGGTATAATATGGTCAACTGGTATACAAGCAAACACATGCATACTTGATACTTGGCTAACATGCTTTATATTGTAGCAAGATTCAGTTTTTTTTCTTGCCTTGGTGACTTGTGAAGTTTATGAACGAGGATACAGATGTTATCTTGATGTTCCTTTCATGTTTTTCTTTTTAAATTATGTGCTCCTTTCCATTTAGTTTTTTTTTTTTTTTTACTCTTCTTATTTCATGTATCTGCTGTTATTTGCAACTTGGACAACATTTTGCTTGTTAGTCTATGACCGATTTTGAATCATCGAATTTACCACTGAACTGCTCTATGTATTTGTCTTTCCTAAACTGGCAATTGTAAAATACTACCGAGCAAAAGTCCTAGAATTATCGAATTTACAAGACAATTGTGTTAGTCTATCACAGATTTTGAATCATCGAATTTACAAGAAAAATTTTGCCAAATTTTTGGTATAAATTTTTAGAACCTTATAATAATACTATTAACTAGTCTATCCTACTCCAAAATTCTGGCTCCGCTCCTGCTACCATTAAATTGTCTACTTAATTAGATTTTTTTTAAAGGGCGAGTTTGGTACTGGTAGTGATTGCCGTTAGTTAATATTGTGGCTAGAAAGTTGCTGCTGTGCTGGTGGCGGAGATGGTGGCAATAACGCTCACGGAACTAGTGGTGGAGTGATGCGTGCATGCGTTGGATTCAGCTGGTGCACACAGTACTGCGGGCCAATCCTTCACTTTTAATCGCCTCCAAATTCGCAATTGTCAGAGCTACCATGCACACTCGTGGTCACTGTAACGAGCAAACACACCACATCGACTTGCGTACAAAAGCAAACTTAGAAAAAATAATAACGGAAATTTTCATACAAAGCATTGAATATTTGTAAAATCCTACTCCAAACATAAAGTTTGGGATTATTCTCTAGGGAGCACAACAACGCTCTTAGGCCTCGTTTGGTTCGCGAAATCTTCCGGCTGGAAAAGAAAAGTGATTACTTTTCTATGTTTGGGTGCCCAAGGAATTGAGGAGAAAAGAAAAGTGATTCCCAATGGAAGAAAAATTAGGGAGGAAAGTGATTCCATCCATCCAAGGAAGGAATCACTTTCCCACATTGAAGTATTCACTTTCCTTTCCAAATTTTTTGGCATTGCCAAACATCGGAAATGAAAATCAATAGGAATTAAAGTTTTCCAAAGGAAAGAAAATGACAAGGAATTGATTTCCTTTTCCTTCCATTCTGCGAACCAAACGAGGCCTTAGGATGGACGTTATGCCATTTTTATGATTTTAAAATTACTTTTTCTACCGTTACTAACTCCGTTAGCCGTCGAATGAATTTTTTTTTAATAATAATAAATAAGAGGAACGTCCTTCCTAAGAGCGTTCTTCTCTTATTTATTAATTTTTTTCTAGCTTAGACTGACTGTGGACTGATGGGAATAATAAATGATGATGGGATATAGGGTGGAGTCGGTGGACAGTTGGATGGGATTGATAAGTGATGATGGGATATAAGGTGCTGGGTGAAAGTTACACATTATTAGTATAATTTAACAAAAATAACAACAAGAAAATTAATTACCTAAAATTTAGTTTACCTCTCCCGTAAATACAAGTTTAGAAAACTGGGATTCTCGTTCATGTAAAATGGCCGGAGTTGTCAGACCACCAGTATTTTTCCATCATTTAGACTAGCCATCTGTAATAAAAATTATGTAATAATTATTGTTATGTAGAGATTCACATTAAAATTATTTTCACTTTTTTTTTAACTTTCTTTGATAATTACATGTTCCAAGAATATTCTAGCTTCTACATCAATAAAGAATTTAGGCTGTGTTTGATTGGGTACTAGGATTTTTTAAAATTCCCTCATACATGTCCAAGAATTTTTTTAACTTTCTTTGATAATTACATGTTCCAAGAATTTTCTATAACATGAAACGAGCAAAGTAATGCCATACTTAGGTACTGGAATTTTTTAAACAGAAATTTTCATATAAAGTAAAGAAATTTACCGAAATTTCGGAAAAAGTAATAAGTTTATGAAAATTACGTATAGCGTAATGAGGCGACAACTCCGATGGCGCGCTGGCAAACTCCCCACTACCTTCCCTTGGGCGAGCCATGGGCCTTGGCGCGCTGCCATTTTTTCAGATCCACGTGCAG
The DNA here is from genome assembly GCA_029216955.1 of Iris pallida. Classification (NCBI taxonomy): domain Eukaryota; kingdom Viridiplantae; phylum Streptophyta; class Magnoliopsida; order Asparagales; family Iridaceae; genus Iris; species Iris pallida. Next base: position 9,845 of record JANAVB010007228.1, read on the forward strand.
TGGGGGGGGGGGGGGGGGGGGGGGGACAGGGTCACGTGAAGTGGGGTGGGGATCCAGCGGAGCGCCATCGACCATGGCGCGCTCCATGGGGAGCCATGGGCCATGGCGCGTTGTCCACGTGCCTGGCTAGGAATGGGCTAGGAATGGGAAGGAAAAAAGACATCAGTCAGAGAGCTCCATCAATGATGGCGCGCTCCCACTCTCTCCCCCCAACGGCTACATCCAACGGCTACATGTACTTCTCCCCTGCACCTTCAACGGCTATATGTAAAGTAGAGTGCGCCAACATTTCTGGCGCGCTTTTTCCAACGTCTACATTTTAACGTCTCTATTCTCATCGTCTATATATTTCAATGTTAACTCTCTCTCTACGCAAACACATCTCCTATCTCTTACAGAAGCACACAACTCTTTCTCCTGTCTCTCACAGAAGCACTCCTCTAAAGCTTGGAAGCGCAAGTCTTCAGAAGCTAGTATCTCCCTCTTACAAGCTTCCAACTCCTGACGGAAGCCAGTATCTCCCTCTGAAGCTTCTCTCCCTCTTACAAGTTCTCCTTCTCTATTAGCTAAACATTGTCAACCATCTTATTTTTTCCATGGATCCTAATATTAAAATAGTCTGCTCACATGGTGGTAGAGTAAATGGGTTAACTTACGAAGGAGGTGACACCCAATTTTTTACAACTTATCGCCATATTACCTTAGAAAATTTACGCAATTTAATTTCAACGCGTTTTTCTATTAATTATCAATTTATTTTAAAGTCTGTTTTTGGTTCCACATGTTTATTGATAGATGGTGAAGAAGCATGGAATTTTATTCTTGAGATTAATTCACAATCACCTTATATTAGTTTATATGTTACTCAAGTTTCATCATTTGCTAATAGAACTAATGATGAATTTGTTTCTAATTACCCACATGTTAACGCAGGTGCTAGTTCTTCTCAAACAATTGCTCCCTTACAAGATGAACATAATGATGATGATGATTATGCTGATGATGATGATGATGATAATAATGATGATAATGATGATAATGATGATGACAATGAAAATAGTGATGATTTAATTGAAAATACTGGTTATGAGATAGATGATGATAGTACTGATAATTCTAGCACTCCTGAATTATTTGTAGGACAAACATTCGACACTCGTGCAAAATTTAGAAGTTTTATAAGTAATTTAGCAATTCAGCATAATTTTAGTTGTTCAGCCAGTGCTATGAATAATTCCCATGGAATTATATATAATTGTGATAAACAGAATTGTCATTGGAGAGTATATGCCAAATCCATAGGAAAAGGACAAATAGTTAAAGTTAGTATACTAGAAAGTCGTCATTCTTGTTTAAGTGGACTTACGACAGGACGTCATCGACTAGCTACCGGTGCATGGGTTAAGACAAAAATAGTTGATTTAATTAGAGATAATCCGTCATATAGTGCATCACAAATTGTGAAGGATATATTTAGAGAACATCGTATACATATTACATACTCTAAAGCATGGCAAGCCCGAGAAATGGCATTACGTGAAATAAATGGTAGTTATGTTGAGGCATATGCTGGCCTTGAGGAGTATGGTTTTAGAATTATGGAGTCGAATCCAGATAGTAGATGTTTTATTAAGACTTCCGAAAGCAACAAGTTTGAGAGAATATTTATTTGCTTTAAGGCGTGTATTGATGGATTTTTAAGGGGTTGTTTACCTGTTATTAGCACTGATGCCACTTTTCTTTCATCTAAATATCAAGGTATTTTATTTATTGCTTGTGCTCATGATCCTAATTATCAATTGTATCCTATTGCTTATGCTGTTGCCGAAGGTGAGAATACTGATTCTTGGTCTTGGTTTTTAAATGGTCTTAGACTATCATTTGAAAGTTATTTTAATGATTGGAGTAGTATCTCATTTATTTCTGACAAGCAAAAAGGATTAATACATGCTATGCGAAATATATTTCCTGAATCGCCTCATTTCTTTTGCATTCAACATTTTAAGCATAATATGAAGTCTATTGTGAGAGAGAAAAAATTTTATCGGTTGTTAGACTCTCTTGCTAGATCGTATAATGAAACAGATGCACAGTACTTGTTCGAGATAATTAAAGCAGAGAACATGACGATGTACAATTGGCTTATTGGTACAAATGATGAAAATCGTCATTTTGCACATTGGATTACAGCATATGCTCCTTGTCCTAGATTAGATATTAACACTTCTAATCTTGCTGAATGTTTTAACAATTGGATTAAGAGTTTGCGTGATAAACCAATAACGACACTTCTTGATGGTATTAGAGCAAAGATTATAACACTTCATGACAAAAACAGGAATCATGCTCAAAATTTAGACACAAGTTATTGTCCTAAGATGTTAAAGACTATGACATCTATTACCAATGAGAGACATCAACTTCAGATATTACGAATTGATAGTTATTTGTTTGAAATATTAGACCGTGCATCGAGTAGAACATATGTTGTACGGTTAGATGAAAGATCTTGTACATGTTTAAGGTGGTATCATACTTACATGCCATGTATACATGCATGTTTTGCTTGTCAATATTGCAGTGATGAGGTTGAACATTACTATCCTATAATATTTTCTACTGACAGGTTGAGAAGTGTGTACGAGCCACAGATGGAACCAATTCCAGTTCCTTACAACATTCAAGCGACTTTGGTAAGGGGCGAAATTGGAGTTCCAGATGTCAGACGCAAAGCTGGAAGGCCGAAGAAAAACCGCATCAAACCACGAGAATTATCGACAAGGGAACTTCGTTGCGGCAACTGTGGTTTGATGGGACACAACAGAAGAAAATGTACAAGTCAACCAAGAGAATGATGACAATAGAACTTGTATTTTTCATTGTAGTACCAACATTCATGTCAACTTTTAAACATTACATAATAAAATTTTATTTCAATCTCCTCTGCGGGCCATGCGTTTGTAACGCCTTCGTTCTACCTGTCTAAGGCCAAGTCGGGCTCTTCTTTCATCTGTGGTCTCCTCCGTTCTTCTTTCATCCTCTTCCTCGGCCTCCTGAGTAGGCACCGGGGCTGACGGAGACGTAAACAATTGCGAGTAATACGACATGCCTTCAAAGGAATACGCTGCGGTAGTGTTGATTTCCTCAGTCGTGATGCGTTGATTATAGGGCTGAAAGGCTGAGGAAGAGCCCATGCCCACATACTGTTGACTGAGCCCTTCTCCAGCGTAGTGTGGGGTAGTGTACTCTGCAGCGTAAGGCTGGCTAGGGTACTCTGCAGCGTAAGACTAGCTAGGGTACTCCGGAGGGTACTGCTGGCTAGTGTACGTTGGAGGGTACTGCTGGCTGCTGCCCTCTCCATGGTACTGCTGGCTGCTGCCCTCTCCATGGTACTGCTGGCTTGTGTACGTCGGAGCGTACTGCGTGCTGATGCCCTCTCCAGCAGCACCCTCTCCAGCAGCGCCCTCTTCAGCAGCTTCCTCATCCGCCTCGTCCTCTGGCTCAACCGCCCTGCGACGTCGTGAACGTCTCAGGGGCACAGTGGCACTCGGATAATCGACCGGGATACGGGTATGCAATGGAGGCATATCAGGATCCCGACCAAGACTAAGTGAATCGACACGATTTAAAATATCGTGCATCCACTCCCGTCCATGCGGCCACAAACGGCTCTCTGGTTCTTGGTAATATTGTCGTCCCGTAATTGCCTAAAATTTGAAATATGAAAATGAAAATTGACATCATATAGTTCTTATTTTGGATTAGTGGTAAAGGCGTACCGCTTCAGATATGCCTTCAGCAAAAGCTCGCAGAGTAGGTTCATCTACGGCTTTAGGCTTGAACCGTGGCTCCTCGAATATGTACGCTCTGTTAGTTATACGAGGCGCTCCCCACCATTGCCTATAAGCAATGTTGCCTTCATCTGCATTACGTTGGAACAATAGTAAGACAAATATATTTGTGTACGCTATCTGTCCAAGTATACTACTAAGTTGGAACTTACATTCATTTGCGTGCGTTATCCGGGGAAGATTTGCCACACTATAATTCTGGAACCGCCTAAACCAGGAAGCTCTAGCAGAATCAATTCTGTTTCTTGCATTAGCTATATCATAACTCATGCATGGAGGGTCAGGCGAGATTATCTGGCAATAACCGAATTATCGTAGAACGCGGTCTGCTGGATGATACATAGTATAGCGATCATATATAATAAAAGCTTTGTGTAGGCTTAGCTGGAACGCTGTCCTTCTTATTTCTGGACCGTTTTCATCATCCGAGTAGGGTATCCATATAACCTATTGAAAGACAATTAGTCATGATAAATTTGTACTAAATTATTAACTGGATTGACTATACTAAATTTATTAGTTACCTCATTCCACTGCAACGTATCAAATTCTCCCCGATACAGTGAAACATCTCTGTGTAAATTATGATGTGGGTCCACTACATTTGTGGCCCATCGCGTAGCAAGCGGAAAAATTTCAATATCACTTGGAATGCTGGTTACAGGTCGACCAATAAAAAAATGTTCGTAACACCATACCTACGACAGAAATAATTCGATATTCAAGAAAATGTATATAATTGAAATCAATTTAGATATTGATTTTCCATTACCTGAACCAGCGTCGCGCACCCACACAAATTTTTGGAACCATTCGATCTTGCAAATTCCGTCAAGCTGGCATATAGATACGCTAATGTAGCAGCTCCCCATGCATGACGAGTAGGTACTTTAAGATCATCTAAGAATGGTAGCAGTCGGACGTTTATTCTATTTCCCTGTCCATCGGAAAATAACATTGTCCAGGACAAACAGAGCAAATATGCTCTAGTACAGCAAAGTATCTGCAAATTATGAAACTAACATATTAAAATTAACTCGCTATTACAATTAATAAATATTAGCCAAAAATACCAAAGAGGGACATACCCTGTAATCATTGACCGCGACTGGACCGTCGATAGTCCTATCTAAATCCATAAAATTACCCCGAAGCCAAGTTATCGTGACAAAACTCCTTGCTCCTATGTCCGCAGGGGGCGTAATGCCTAGATATCTCCTGACTATTTCACACGGATTTAAATTTGTATCAAAATATATTGGTTCACCTGTAATAGGTAATCCTAGAATATTTGCGACATCCCAGAGTGTGATTGTCATTTCACCAACAGGCAACTGAAATGCGTTGCGTTGAGGCCACCAACGCTCAGCAAGACTAAATATGAGGTGAACATCGTGGACTAAAATTTAAATTTCATCCAGATAATGAAATCCAAATGAACGCACCAACTGCTTTTGATCATCAATTAACTCCCATGTCTGATACCTTCTCTGATTCCTCCAACTTCCATGCTCCCGTGTTCGAGCCTCGGGAGGATAATCATATAACTACAAGCGAATTTTATTTGTTACATTTATGTAAAATAAATAAATAATACAGAATAACGAGAGTTACCATTTTAAAATTTACCTTCCCCTCAAAAACTAACTTAGATATATGAGTTTCTCTTTCCTGTTTCACGATTTCTGTAGTCGGTCCCCCGAAAATAAATCCGTCATTCGGTGGATTCATCTGTTACATTTTTTCGAAAATACAATTAGTAATACAAATGTTGAAATAAATTCAAAATTTAATCTTGTACAAGAGTTACTTACATTTAGAAAAATAGGATGAAGATGAAGATGAAGAATAAGAGAAAGAGGTGCTCTGGTGCTGTCTAAATTATGTGAGGAAGGTGCTGTCTAAATTGTGTGAGGAAGAAGAAAGAAGGAGAAATTTATAGAGGGGAAACGAAGAGAGAAAGAGATGCTGCCAAATCCTGCCAAACGCTACCAAACAATTTCCCTCCAAAACTTCACCCTGCCACCCCTTCTGATGGCGCGCCATCATTCATGGGCACGCTTCCCACTAAATCACTGCAAGGCACGCTTCCCACGTTCACTGAATCACTGCAAGGCCGGCCACTGAGTTACTGCAAAGCAGTCAACGCAGCCAGAGAGCGCCACGACTGATGGCGCGTCGTATACGACGCCAAGACTACGCGCCATCAATGATGGCGCGTCCTTCGGGGACCTGACAAAAGCGCTGCGCTGCGCGTCTTTCCATGAGCCTCGTCACGTCCTTTTCCATGAGCCTCGTCAGCAGTAACCATAGCGCGCCATCAATGATGGCGCGTTCTTTGAGAATTTGCTTCCCGACCAGGACGCGCCATCGATGATGGAGCTTCGTTACCCAATCCACAATTTTTCCAAACTTATTACTTTTTTTAAAATTTTGGTAAACTTTTTTATCCCATATGAAAATTTCTGTTTTTTAAAATTCCCTCGTACAACAGACACCCTACGGTTGCTTGTAAGCTAATTTGACAAGGACAAAACATTGATTTTGTCGTCCTTGTGTACCGTGTAGTGTTTCCGTCAAGCATCCTGTCCAATACGTGTCCAAATCAGAGGACTGGCAAAACGTTCTTAGGAATGATGTTTTTCTCTGACAGAACTGACAAAACGCTCTTTCTAAGAATTTTTTTCTTTTCTGAAGAAAATTAATTTTAAAATAAAAATGTCCTTATGAAAGGCGTTCTTGTGCTTCAGATACAATAATTGAAAACTTTGTACTGTACGTATTATTTCATAAATATTTAATGTTTTGTGTGAATTTTTTTGAAATAATAATAATCAAGATTAGTCAAGGAAAGTCCGTGTTCATTCTTCTTCTTTTTTAATGTTGCCGAGAAGTACTCGAATAGAGGAAGGGGACTGACTAACCCACCCAGTTCGACTAAAAAAATTCAAATAGGAACTTACAATATATATGGTGACGACACAACACAACACAACACAACACAACACAAACACAACACGTAACATTATTTTTCTATTTATTTGGCTTTTTTATTTAGGCCTGAAAAAATTAACGTCTGAGATACATGTAATCCAACTACTGTTAAAGGCTGAGTTTGGAAATTTAAGAACTCATGAGTTCCTCTATAATTTTTGCTTCCCAACCTTTATTGTTGAATAATCTAATAATACAGTAATGGCCAGTCTTTGAATGTTTCTCTCCGGATTGAACTCAAGATCCCTTGTCTACTCCTAAGTATAGAACAAGAGAAATATTATTGTCAAGAAAGTTTTTAAAATGTTTATGAATTTTTAAAGTAGATTATCAAAATTATTCTTAATTTACAAGGAAAGCTATAAATTTTATTTCTAAAAAATTGTAATAAATTATGGATAGTTTTGGTAACCCAGCATAAAAATTTGAAGAACTACATAAACTCGAAATAAGAATTCACAATATGATTATAACACGTGGATTTTATATTATTCAAAAAATGAGATGCATTTAATCCGACGCTTTTAAATTGCTGAATTTTAAAAATTAGTAACTCATGAGTTACTCTAGGTTTTTTGATTGTGAGTTCGATACAGAAATGACCATTACAATTCTCTAGAACAAAAAAGGTTAAATTGTTAGTCCCTTGACGAACAATCGATGGAAAAAATACGAGTTCAGAAACAATTGTAAAGACAATGTTTTTGGCAACAACACCCTAAAGAAGGTGAAGTTGTTTTACGAGAATCTAAAAAGATTATTTCGTAATATTTCTCGAAGGCAACAGAACCGTATAACTTCTAAAGAGAAGCGACGGTATTCTCGAAGGCAACCGAACCGTATTACTTCTAAAGAGAAGCGACGGTATTCTCGAAGGCAACAAGAGATGATCAACAACAGTTGAGTCTCAGATTCTCGAAGGCAACAGAAAGAGGGAGGAAGAAGAAGAACGGATCTCGCTGGGGAACACCGGCGCTCAAAGCTATACCCGCAGTACGGATAAGCTCCCAGGAACCAGCAAGTTCAGGAGAACTTCTGGAACGCTCGTAAGTCAATATTTGAGACTTGAACGGGCTTCCTGGACTTAACAGACTCCCTCAACTCTCTTCTTGGTACATCTTTCAAAGGAGGCCAAGGGGCTCTATTTATAGAGTGGAGTTGAGACTTCACCTCTTCTCCTATCCGATGTGGGACTAAAATACCAATACTCAAAAATAGAGTTTGATATTTTAGATCATCCCACAATCAGCATAGAAGTGTGCCAGTCCACGCCTACCCCCCGAACACTCCCGTACATGCACGAGACATCCTGGAGTCCGTGTCCGAGTCCGAGTCCGCACAACAAAAATTAACTTTCATCCTTGTTGGATTTAATCCTTTTTCCTTCTAGAAAAATACTTTCACATGGCACAAACTTGTGCCCCACTACACCTTATGTGCACACCTCAACACAAGCAATGCATTATATTGAGATACTCACCATTTGGTGTAGCCGATGTGGGACTATCTTTTCTAGTCCAAAGGCAAAAAATACCAACAATCCCCCACATATCTCAATATATGGGTTGAGCGTTCCCCACAGTGATTGTCCATCATGCATTAGGAGAGATGTCGCTACGACTTGAATCTTCCCGCATAGGTTAAATAACAGCATGATACAAGAATGGACTAAGCCTTGAATTCTGCACCATAACTGCAATTCTTCCTACTCACATAATGACATCAACTGTGCTTCTGGCTGCACATTGAAGGCCTTGTGCCAGCCTGGTTTCAGTGTATAATTTTGGACATCTACAAGCTTACCCTCAAGAGATGGCCTGATATCTCTTTCCATACACTATAGGTGAGTTCTTTATAAAGAGTCATGGCATGAAGCATTGCGCTTCTTTGCGGTGCTACGCCGCTATGACATGGCTTAAAGCCGAGGCTTCACCCCACCTGGGTACCTCATCGTAGTGTCATACTACTGTAGCATGAGGTCACAAGCCCCTTTGTAGTGCCAAACTACCCAGCATGAAGCCTTGCACTTCCGTGCGGTGTTACGCCGCTATGACATGGCTTGCGAAGCCGAGGCTTTACCCTACCCGGTACCTCTTCGTGGTGTCATGCCACTGTAACATGAGGACATCGTCCTCTTTGTAGTGCTGTCTACCTCTCTTTATTACGATTATCATACAGCATTAGGCTACCTGCCTATTTGCGGTGCTACTCCGCTGTGACTTAGCTTGCAAAGCCGAGGCATTATCCCTACCTGGGAACCTCATGGTGGAGTCACCCCACTGTAGCATGGAGTTTCACTCCTTGTAGTGCTGCTCTACCGTGCTTCCTGTAAAGCACACCAGGCATTCACTCTGCCTGAGAACTCATTAAGGCGTTTAAGCCAACCTTCCCACAGGATCCGTTTTCTGCAGAAAACAATAGTAGACAACAGTGGTTGTAGGTCCGTAACCTCTCCATGTCACATAGGACAAGTACCCACCGTTCCTGATATTCTTCTGGTTAATAGTCCTCCCTTGAACCAAAAGCTAGATGCCTAGTAGATTTCTCTTTGAACTAATAGCATAAAACTTTATGGTAGGAATATAATAACACAATATCAGAATGCCTTCAAGCCCATTTTACAAGCTGTGTCATCGACCAGCTGGCGCTTGAGGCCCTTGGTGAACGGATCCGCCAGGTTCTCCTGACTCCGAACATCAATCACTGCAATAACACATATCTTGATAAGATCGTGTACTGCTCTGTGCTTCAACCGCACCGTTCTCTTCTTCCCGTTGAAGAGTTCATTTGATGCCACTGCTGCTGTCGCCTGGTTGTCACAGTATATCGGTATTGCCGGTATCTGAGCCCCAACCACCGGAAGATCATACATGAGCTCCCGAAGCCATTCTGCTTCATCTGCAGCAGCATCCAATGCAAAGAATTCAGATTCCATGGAGGAGCGAGATAACATAGTTTGTTTCTTCGACTTCCACGATATAGCAGCTCCGCCCATGGCGAATATGAATCCACCTGTGGAATACTCGCTCTCCATATCTGAACACCAGCTAGCATCACTGAAGCCTTCCACTACTAACGGATCTCCGCTGTAGAAAAGTGCATATGTCTGAGTTTTCTTGAGATATCTCATAACACGCTTCACAGCTTTCGAGTGCTCAACGCCTGGATTGCTAGTGAACCGACTCAGCATTTCCACTGCAAAAGCTATGTCAGGCCTTGTGGCAGTAGTAGCGTACATCAAGCTTCCGATGATGCTAGCGTACTCCAACTGCCTGACGCTTTCCCTCAAATTTGGCTCCAGCTTCTGATCACTCCGGTACGGTGTATCAAATAAAAGGAAGATCTTGATACCCGTAGCGAGTGAGCATTTTCTCAATATAATGAGATTGTGACAGCGCTATTCCAGTGCTTGTCCGGATGATCTTGAGCCCCAAGATTACGTCGGCATCCCCCAAGTCCTTCATACTGAACTTGGTCGAGAGGAATTTCTTTGTCTCTGTGACGCAGCTTAAATCCGTACCTAGGATTAGCATGTCGTCCACGTATAGACAAACGATTACTCCTCTTCCGTCAGCAAAACTTCGTATAGACACACTTGTCTGTTTCACTGACCCTGTAGCCATTTGACCTTATCACCTTGTCAAACTTCTCGTGCCATATTTTGGGAGCTTGCTTCAAACCATACAGAGGCTTCATCAACTTGCAGACTTTGTCTTCCAGACCTCTGACGACAAAACCTTCTGGTTGTTGCATGTAGATCTCTTCGGTCAGCTCGCCATTAAGGAATGCCGTTTTTACATCCATCTGATGTATCACCAGCTTGTGTATTGCTGCTAAAGCAATTAACAATCTGATAGTTGTCATCCGAGCTACTGGAGCATAAGTGTCAAAGTAGTCGATCCCCTGCTTCTGAGCAAACCCCTTGGCCACTAGCCTGGCCTTGAACTTGTCAATGGTTCCATCTGCTTTTATCTTCTTCTTGAAGATCCATTTGCATCCGATGGGTCTTGCTCCTTCTTGTAGGTCGACCAATACCCATGTGTTATTGGAGGTGATTGAGTCAATCTCGTTGTCAATCGCCTCCTTCCAGAATATAGCATCTCTGGTCTTCATCGCCTCATCATGGGTAAGCGGATCTGCTTCCACATGATAGGTGACGAAGTCATCTCCGAAGTCTTTCGGCCTCCTCGCTCGCTTAGTTGACGGCCCAGCGAGTTCTGGTTCAGCTGGTGTCTCCTCGACAACAGCTCCATCTTGGACTACTGGTTCGATAAAGACCTCTGTCTGCTTCGCACCCTCATTATTCTCCGGAATGTCCGCGAGAACAATGTTCTTGTGCCTTGCAAACTTTTCTTTAAAATATTCAGCATCGCGAGATTCGATGATATGGTTTGACTCGATATCAAGGAATCTCCGAGCATCACTCTTCTCGGCATACCCCAAGAAGATCGCCTTCGTAGTCCTTGTCCCCAGCTTCTGAATCTTCAGATCCGGGAGCTTCACATAAGCCAGACACCCCCACACTCGATTGACATTCAAGTTAGGTCTGACTTTGAACCAGAGTTCATGAGGAGTCATGTCGGAAGTTGCATATGGCACTCTGTTCAGAATGAACGTTGCCGTTAGTACAGCTTCTCTCCAGTAATACTTTGGAAGACCCGCAGTCAACAGCATGGAGTTCATCATTTCTGTCAACGTTCTGTTCTTCCTTTCTGCTACTCCGTTGGATTGAGGAGAGTACGGAGCCGTTGTCTCATTTAAGATTCCATGTTCTTTGCAGAATGATAAGAATTCATGAGACCGATACTCCCCGCCTCGATCTCTCCTTAACCTCTTGAGTTGTTGTCCAGTTTGCCGCTCAGCCTCGGCCCTGAACTCCTTGAACTTCTCGAATGCTTCGTCTTTAGACTTTAGCAAGTAGACGAAAGCATACTTTGAGAAGTCATCGATGAAAGTAATGAAATACTTCATCCCGGCCTTTGTAGAGAATTGTTTGAAGTCACAGATATCTGAGTGAACCAACTCCAGAAGATCTGTGCTTCGATGGACCCTGTGGAAGGGTTTCCTAGTGATCTTCGTCTGAGCACATACTTCGCATTTCTCTACCTTACCCCCACACTTGGAGATAAGTCCTAGACTAGACATTCTGTTAATTCTTTTACAATGAACATGTCCTAGCCTATTATGCCACAACTCAAGAGAATAATCAGAAAAAGTGATAGCATTTATATTATCATGCTGGGTTACAACAAGCTGAATCTTGTACATTTCTTCAGTCTAAAAAGCTTTCCCGAAGAATGTACCCTTCTTGGACATCACCAACTGGCCAGCATTGATGTCCATCCTCAAGCCTGCGTTGCAGAGCAGACTTCCAGAGATCAGGTTCTTAGCAATTACTGGAACATGCTTCACACCTTGAAGCGTCAGAATGTTCCCCGATGTAAGCTTCAGCTTGTGCCTGGTTCGCCATCATGACTTTTTCGGAAGTAGGCTCATAGGAGACGAACCAGTCCTTGTCTGAACAGACATGACATGTCGCGCCAGTGTCTATCCACCAGTCCAAGTCTGCCCCCACAGTTGCAACCTGTGCTATCATGGCAACCTGATTAGTAACCAAAGAAACCTTGTTAGGCTCACCTTGCTCTTTGGGCTTGGACTTGCATTCACTTTTATAGTGACCCTTCACTTTCAGATTCGAGTAGTCCTTCTTCTTGTGGTGAGAAGCCGCCTGCTTCCCTTTGTTCTCTCTGGTGGCTTGAACCAGATTCGCCGTTGCTAGTTGCTTGGATAGGGCGTCCAACTTCTGTTGAGAGCGCATTTCGTCCTCAACATGAATCTCACTGAGGAGATTATCCAGGCTAATCTCCATCTTCTTCATATGCATCCTTGCATAGATGTTGCTCCATCCTGGAGGAAGTTTTGCCACGATCCCTCCAACGACGAACTTGTCGACGAGGGGCATGCTATCGTCCTCCAGTTTCTGGCGCAGCTTCATGAACTCTTTCACTTGGGGGCAGCATGGTCTTCTCGTCTTCAAAGACCCATTTGTGGTATTTTTCAACCATGAACATCTTCGACCGGGCCTCGTCGTCGTCATACAGCTTCTCCACGGACTCCCAGATCTCTTTGGCAGAAGTCTTCTTTGTGTAGGACTCGGCCAGAGAGTCTTCCATGGAATTCAGGATCAGCAGCCTGCATATGCTGTTATCCTTTTTCCACTTCGTCTGCTTGCTCGTAGCAGCGGCCAGAACAGCAGCAGATCCTGTTGTTGGAACGATTGGTTCTTCCTCATCCAACACGTGATCAACATCCACTAGTTGAAGGTTCAGAGTCACCTTTCGCTTCCAGATCTGGAAGTGTTCACCGTCGAATTTCTCCAACTTGTTAAAGCCGGTATCGACAAGCGAAGCACGAGTGTTTTCCATCGAATCGTATAGCTTTGAGATTGTTAGTCCCTTGACGAACAATCGATGGAAAAAATACGAGTTCAGAAACAATTGTAAAGACAATGTTTCTGGCAACAACACCATAAAGAAGGTGAAGTTGTTTTACGAGAATCTAAAAAGATTATTTCGTAATATTTCTCGAAGGCAACAGAACCGTATAACTTCTAAAGAGAAGCGACGGTATTCTCGAAGGCAACCGAACCGTATTACTTCTAAAGAGAAGCGACGGTATTCTCGAAGGCAACAAGAGATGATCAACAACAGTTGAGTCTCAGATTCTCGAAGGCAACAGAAAGAGGGAGGAAGAAGAAGAACGGATCTCGCTGGTGTAGAACACCGGCGCTCAAAGCTATACCCGCAGTACGGATAAGCTCCCAGGAACCAGCAAGTTCATGAGAACTTCTGGAACGCTCGTAAGTCAATATTGAGACTTGAACGGGCTTCCTGGACTTAACAGACTCCCTCAACTCTCTTCTTGGTGCATCTTTCAAAGGAGGCCAAGGGGCTCTATTATAGAGTGGAGTTGAGACTTCACCTCTTCTCCTATCCGATGTGGGACTAAAATACCAATACTCAAAAATAGAGTTTGATATTTTAGATCATCCCACAATCAGCATAGAAGTGTGCCAGTCCACGCCTACCCCCGAACACTCCCGTGCATGCACGAGACATCCTGGAGTCCGTGTCCGAGTCCGAGTCCGCACAACAAAATTAACTTTCATCCTTGTTGGATTTAATCCTTTTTCCTTCTAGAAAAATACTTCCACATGGCACAAACTTGTGCCCCACTACACCTTATGTGCACACCTCAACACAAGCAATGCATTATATTGAGATACTCACCATTTGGTGTAGCCGATGTGGGACTATCTTTTCTAGTCCAAAGGCAAAAAATACCAACATAAATTAGAACATAGGGCGTGTTTGGTAAATATGATTTGTATTCGGATTTGGATTTGTAAATCACAAATTTAAATCCAAATCACGAATTTTCAAATCCAAATCCAAATCCAAATCCAATTATCCATTGTCTGTTAAAATATTAGCCATTGGATTTGGTTGAAATCCAAATTCATTGTTTGGATAGAAAAATAAATTTTGCTATTTGATTATAATAAAATATTAATTAATTAAGATTATAATTATGATCAATGGTATCAAACATTTGATTCTTCATATATAATATACAATGGCCAAACAAGGAGTCCATTTTTGTTTATTCATCAAAACTAGGATAAATTTATCCTTCTATTCAAGAGTTGTCATATGCCATTTTCATCCAACTTAAAACTATTTTGAGGCCATGTTTTGTTGGCTACCACTGACACCTGATAACTCACTCTTAAGTGAAGGATAAACACATCTTTCTTTGTTTTAGTGGGTGAACAAAAAAAAGACTCAACTGAGAGTAGCTAATACTGCGTGGTATGATCAGAGCGTGACTTAATATGTAGCTATACTGTTGTTTGCATCGAAGTCAAAGAGATTGACTGTAATGCTTTAGCATAGGAAAATGCTAAACAGCCCGCTCTGTGTCCGCCGGCTGTGATATCGCAACCCCATTCGCTCCCTCATATTCGCGTGGGGCCCACTCATTGGTGTTCTGCTAATTAAAAGCCGTCACGTGGACTACGGACCAAAACTGCGGACCAAAAAACGGTCCACGTGACAATGTTGTTTTGCATATATGAACTTCCAAAGTTCACAAATTAACTAGAACTCCAAATTAAAGCGCTAGTCTTAGTTACTCAAAAAAAATAAAGCGCAAGTCTTATAGGATTTGGTGCATGTGCATGGAGAGGGACTGCACGGATATGAGCTTGATCGATATTGGGCTCTATTATGCAAAGAATGATACAAAGGGGACAAATTTGTAATTTTCTTAATTCTACGCTAAACATTTGATGAGTTGTTTTTTTTTCTTTGACCTGCGATGCACGTAAATTTTTGTCTTCGTAACATCATTGAAGAACTATATACAAATTTAAATTATTTTAAAATTTCTTTAAATATAATTTAGTAAATTTTAATTAAAAATTTGGAGGTACAAATATTACTATTCTTAAAATATATGGAGATATGGAAGACTGTGTTATTAAAAGTTCTCGAACAGTAACATGCTATAAAGCAAAATAATCTGTTAACTGATCAATGTGAACTTAATCGATCAATGTGAACTCTACAAGAAAAAGAAGCAGCATAAATGTTAGAAATAAATACAGTGACCCCCTCATGTTTAATGAGTATTACAATGACTAGCCATATTCCGAAAATAATTACGCTAGCCATCCATCTTCTTTAGAAATTTTATAAAATATATATATGGTCATTGTTATAAGTTTCTAAATAAAATATAAACTATAGGGATGATCCGTATATTTAGTTTTCAAAGTAGAGGTGGCTTTTGTAATAACAGTAAAACATATGGGTAGTTAACGCAATTTGCCCTAATCGTCGTTACAGGTGATCACAATTTTTTAGCCAATCTGCTTGTTGGATTCGATCTCTATATGTCGTTCTTCTCCAAAAAACCAACTAGTATTGCACAGAGTTTGCAATATAACTTCTGGAACGCTTTAGATTATCACCATCCTCCGGCTGGATCACACACGGAGGCACTGATGCTGACTCCTCGGAACAAGTGCTTAGTCTTGAAACAAAAAACACTATATATTCGGGTAGAGAGACTCCTCCCTTTAAAGGAGAAATCCACAACTAAGCTAGTTACATAACGTAATCGACTCCTAAAAGAAGGTCATAATGGCGACATAAAGAAATGAGTAACTCCAGGACATGGTCAATTATAAAACAAACACCCACACGACAAATAAAGGAGTAAATTCATGATGCTGTGGACGTGGTCAGTTACGAAAACTAAACGACCATCACATGATAACTAGCGAAGTTACCCTCACATCAACAACACCGCTACCTACTTCACAACTGTGTAAAGATATTAGAATAGTTACTTGTTTGATACCATAAAGGCATCAACTCTGTGTCCAATATGTACGTACGAAGTACAAAATATGCTACTTTACATCCTTCGTACATGTAAAATATGGGATACCCTAATTTTAAACTAATTACATTGACTACCTCTTCCTTTATAAAAAAATTGAAAATAGAGGTAGTTAGTATTATACATTTTTATTTGTACCTTAAATTAGAGGTACCCAGTATAATAAACATAAAATATGGGGATAATTAGTGTAATTAATTTAAATGTAGGAATACCCAGTGTTATAAATTCAAAACTTAAAAATAACTAGTATAAATTAATAAAACTTTTTTTTTTTCCTTGTTGTAGAATAGTCTAAAGTTGCTATCTTTGTTTCCACCAATGGTCTTTCACAACAATGATAATAGATATGAACCAAACTGTTTCACTATTTACGTGCCCACTTCGGACTAGGATGAAACATCCTAAAGTTTAATTTATGCCAGCCCTCCACAAGCACAAATATTTTTCTGGTTCACCTGCCCATCTCTCTCTTTCCTCAAAAATCAGGTATTACATTTTTTTCCTTTCGGTTTTTAATCAGTATATACAATTATGGATACTTTACAAATCGATATAAAAGGAGATCTTCCGATACCAATACTCTAATAAGGCCTCATTTGGTGAATGGAATCATGGATTGGAAAATGAAAGTCATTTTTTATCTATTTTGTGTACCAAAGAAATTAAGGAGAAAATGAAGGTGATTTCCAATGGAAAAAAAATAGAAAAAAATAATAATTTCATCTATCTAAGCAATGATTTACTTTTCCACCTTTAAGTATTTACTTTTTCTTTCAATTTTTTTGATATATCCAAATACATAAAAAAAAATAGATGAAAATGGTAGTTTTCCAAAGAAAGAAAAAAACGCTAAGGAATTGATTTCCTTCCCGCGAACCAAACGAGGCCTAAGATTGTCTATGATATACACATGCATTTATAGTGATTTCTCGTGATGTATATCTATGCTATACTAGAAAAGTTCACCTTCATTTAAAATTTTATTTTTAAATATACCCTTATATGCGTTTACTAATTAAAATTACTAGTATATAGACACATGTATTGTACATATTTTACTATTTGAAAAGAACAAATTTTTTTTTACTATTTCTATACGTAATTACTCAAATACTAATGTTAAATTTAATGAACAATTTTAATTAGTAAACATAAGTAAAAATATTTTTAGAAAAAATTTTTACGATGAAACCTTACTTTTCATATTCTATTAGTATAGATTCATTAAAGTTAATAAATACAACTAGATAATTACGGAAGTTGTTCTTTGGTCTTCCTAAATAATCTTTAATATGTAATAATATTTTTAGAATAATTAAGACATTGTGTTTTAGTTTTTGCAGTAGTCTTAATAAAGATTAAAATAATTACAACCGTTATCTTTAATTTTTCTAATATAATCTTAAAATATGTGCGTTATATACCTTTTTTTTTTACGCGAGCTCAGTTAAATCGTAAGTTATATACTAAGTATATCCTGATATGAAGATTTCATTCCTTTCCAATTAATATAGGTATTTTAATTAACTAGCTACTAGTTGAATTTTCACCCATTCTTCTCAACTCGAGAGAGTTTCAAGTTGTACATCTTTTCAAGTCATTCACCAACTCTATTGAACAAGTGAACCAGAGGGCATTTTTTTGTGGTTTACTGTGCTGTTGGTTGTGAAGATTGATGAAAGAGGTGACAAAGAACAACCAGCTTGATTGCATGCCACTTGGAAGGGATGGTCCCAAGTGAGTAGTACTTCACCCTCTTGAGCCTTGAGGAATAGGTAACCCATGAATTAATTGTCTATCTACTATTTGTTTATAAGACCCTTCCCCACTTTTCGAGGAGTTATTCTCGTAGGAATGTTCATCATGCTGGTGAATATATGCCTTCTTACTGCATGAAGGTTGGCAAAGAATAAATACAGTGATCTATCCTATATTTCATGAGAACTTGGAGAATTAATTATATTCCGAAAATAATTACATTGACTATCTCTCCCCCCTCGTTAGTAATTCGGCAAACGAAAAAAATTCGAGATGACAAAAGTACGAACATAAATCAGATCAGTACAAATAAAATAAAATACGTTAAAAAATTCGGTCAAATATTCGAAAATAAAAATATTGAGGTTAGTAATTAGAAATTTGACATTCTTAAATATGTTGTCAAATTTGATGTAATAGGTTTCCACCACATTATTTGTGTCAAATTTTTTCAATAATTTATACGGAACACGTTTAAAATCTTGTCTGAATAAAATTTACGTACTGATTCGAATCTTTCAGAAGTACGCAAATATTATTGTTTCTGAAAGATTCGAAAATTTTTGTGTAAAATAAGAGTTTTATTTGGATGATTACTGACAAGGCTATCGTCTATGTATTTCATTGCCAATCTTTATTTATTTTCCACGGATCGATCGTTGCTGTCCAGTGCACCCACAGGCTTAAATGTACCGACGATGGGAACTGGTTCGTTGTATGTTAAACTCACTTTGTACTGCAGCGCTAGCTACTTAGACGACTCAAAAGTGTTGTTGCATTCATTTATACGTAGCAAGGACGGACCACATTGCAAGTAGAAGTGGCTCACGCGCTGCAACTATATTGTAGCTTCAACCAAACCAATATGTAACTCAACATAACAATATGCCTCAAGCAGTAAGAAACCGTACGTATCTATGTGGCTTCCTAGCAAACTATTAAAGATTTTAGGCCATGTTTGGTCGGCATAATTATGACATTGGAAAAAAAAAAGTCATTTATTTATGTGTTTAGATATCAAAGAAAAGAAAACATGAAAGAAAAATAGCTACTAAAAGAAAAGAAAAAATAGTAAGAAAGTATCCGCACCCAGTAATTGAAGTAAAGTATAAACTATTTACCCCAAGATTGTTTTCTTTGATTAGACGTCAATTAGTTATCATATTTTGAAACAGACACAAAAGATCGACCGTATGAGATTTCTACCACTGTCTTGTCTTGTATGTCTTACAGTACTGGGATCAATAAAAAATTAGTAAACAGTTAAAAACACCACGGGACAAAAAAAAAAACTAGTAATGAAGATAATGTAAGGTATTAGAAAATAAGAAGAATTTTGCATAATTTTTTGGATAAAACGGATCATAATGAGGGCTTTAAAGATTTTCTTTCCCTCACAATTTTCTATATTTATTACAAAATTTAGACTAAATTTTTCTTGCTCAAACATATATTCTGACTATATTCATCACCTTTTCAAACACCCAATTTTTTTTAATAATGTTTCTTATCCATGGAAATATCAAAGAAATAATTTTCTTTCATTCCTTTCGGAGAACCAAATGAATACATGCACATCCAACGTCGAAGATCCATGAGGCAGTTGTGGGGTTTTACAAACTTTTGCGGACACATTAGAGTGTAGACACTAAGACACAATAGCTTGAACTATCACTCATTTGCAAGAAAATTATTTCCCCCCACTCATTTGCAAGAAAATTTACGTAAAACTTTGAAAACTAGCAAATGCTGTCACGAACTATTGGCCCGTGTCGGCCTGTGGACAACTTAGGTCAGCCCACGAGCTGGATAGCTGGGGATCCTATGTTGTGTAGTGGGCTAGTTGCAGTGAATATGCGGTACAAACAAGTACTGGGCTTCTATATGGGCTGGAATGGGCCGCAAGTCCTAATTTATTGTTCAAAGTTTCAAGGCCTCGTGTGCTATTGCTGTTTCTTTTCAGAAAAGTAAAACCAAAAAAACTTTTGAAGATGCCTTAAAAATGTATGAACTTACATAAATAATCACAAGTAATAATTACCCAAAAAAAAAAAAACTTTTGCTGCCTTTCGAAAATATAAGCAGTAGAACCTAGCTTAATTTGGGCTCTCGGATTTAGATCAAAATCCTGAAGTTTTGGTACAAGGAATATCAAATCATCCTCATCTCTAGATAGCCAAATATCAAACACATATTTGGTTTAAAAAAAAGAATGAAAAAAATATTGCATTGGTAGTTAAGTTAATGACAAACGTATATAATTCTTTACATAGTTGTAGTTGGACAACGTAGGGATTTTACTTTCTTTCTTTCCTTTTTCTTCTTCTTCTTTTTTTTTTTTGCAATGTCCGATATGACACACGGGGTGTGCATTGGAAGTTAAGTCAATGATCAAATGTATATAATTCTATACATGGTTGTAGTTGGACACCCGATATAACGTATGGGACTTTGTACACAGTGCGTTACATACTATTTTGGCCTACTGTTCCTAATTTTCACACACACACACACCATCTACATATCCCCCGCGATTCAATTCCGATACCGTTTGTCCAGCCAAAATTTATACCTCTTTTCGCTGACCATTCTAGTGGCGGATTTGTTATTGCTTAGCAGAGATTGTTTATGCTTATTATTGAAAAGCCAATTTATTTTGGGAAAGCTTCGGAGAGTAGCTTCCCACTTACTGTCAAAACAGTCAAAAAAAAAAATTATGTAGCAACAATCCTAAACCACTCTAACTAGTGCTATATTTGGTATTGTGTTCTTTATTTTCAGAAAAGTAAGAATCGTTTGGATAGATGTACATCCGGTAGATAAATTCTAGTCAGATTGAAGAAATAGAACATGGACTCAACAAACGGTCAACTCGTAAGTCCCGTCATCCTCGACTGTTGGATCAAACGGACGCGCGTGCGGACTCCCCAATCCGATTGGGGGGGGGGGAGACTTTGGCGGGGCTCCCCTCGAGACTTTATCACTTTGATCCCAAAGAAAAAAAAGGGCTTTTTCCCTGGCTGACTATAGACCCATTGCCTGCTGCAACTTCGTGTACAAGCCGATTGCTAGCGTGATGTGTAGTCGTATGCGGGACATAATGCCAGGCCTGATTTCAAAGAATCAAACAGCGTTTGTTCATGGCCGATCGATCGCGGAGAACTGCGTATTGTCACATGAGCTCGTCAGAGGGTTTAACAATAAAGGTGGGGACAGGGATTGCATTAAACTGGATCTTCGAAAAGTGTTCAACTATGTCAATAGAGACTTCCTTTGTCAGCTCTTGTTTTGTATGGGACTCGACTTCTCCGTGTTGATTCATGGCCAACCATTTGGATTCTTCACCAGTAATAGAGGCCTCAGACATGGGGACCCTCTATCTTCGTACATGTTCACGGTGGTAATGGAATACTTCTCTTGTCTTCTTGACTTGGCTGTGCTTCGAAAAGATATCACCCCGCTATTTAAGCTGATCACTCTTGTGGTTTTCCATTTGATCTACGCAGATGACTTGCTTGTCTTCTTGTCCCCTTCCTCGGACTCCATTTCCAAGCTTCTGGACATTCTCAGAATCTTTGGTGACTAGTCTGGCCCCGACTGAATATTGAGAAAAGTAAAGTCTATTTTAATAAGTTCTGTGGTAGGAAGGATCTCTGGAAATCGCTCCTCAACATGGAAATGGGCACACTTCTAGTTAAATACTTGGGCCTACCCCTTTCTATCTGCTACGCTAAGGCGGCAGATTGCGCCAACCTGATCGACCATGTTCAAAGCCGTTTGGAAGGTTGGCAGGCCATGATACTGTCATTCGGGGGACGAGTTGAGCTCATCCGCTCTGTCATCTTCATCTATTAGATCAAGGCCATTATCTTGCCTCTGTATATTGTCTGTCACATTGACAGTATGTGTAGTGCCTTTGTTTGGCGCGGTAGAATGCAAGCTATCGCGTGGAGTGATCTGTGTAAGCCTAAAGTGGAAGGAGGTGTGGGGTTATACTCCTTGACTACTTTGAGGGAGGTCGCTGCCCTTAAACTGGGGTGGAGATTCTTGTAGGGACAATCTTTATGGGCTGAATGGACTATGCATAGATACTTAAAGAGCAAAGCTTCTAGGAGCAGAGATCTGACCCCAACTACTCTGCTACCTATAAGAACATCATGCTCTCTCGACACCGCCTAAACCAGTCTATTACAAGAGTCATTCGCAATGGGGAGAACACTAGCTTGTTGATGGACCCTTGGTTACATCACAACAGTATTAAAGAGAAGATCGGTGATCCGAACCTCTGGCTACATGGGATGCAGGACCCACTGAGCAAGATTATCGATCGGGGCCAGTGGATGTAACTACCACTTTTCCAAAATGAGGGTAATTTTAAACTTTTGTAAAAATTGATCATGTTAGTTACTAAATAGATTTAAATCATGTTAATGATAAATTGGTGAATTTTGTATTATTTTAATATTATTTATTTGGTGTATTATGACTTTGGTCTTTTTCTA